>LPNX010309410.1:2002102-2019517 GCA_001517045.1 Pseudotsuga menziesii | reverse complement strand
AATGCCTGAGAACGGATCCTAGTAAAGTCATTTTGCTTAAGTTTTATTTGGGGAACACTGAGGACTCATTGATGTTGAACCAATCCAATAAAAACAGAGTATTTGTGCTATGCATCTATTTCTCTAATCATCTGATATCCTCAATTTAAAAATGACAAACAACTATGCACAAAATGTCTTTATTACCTAGTACGAATGGGTAAAATTCTTCGCCAAAAACTGTATGCAGCAGAAGAATATCATGATAAAAATAAGTTGTGATAAGTCTGTAAAAATAGTAAACTAACCTTTGTAGTTCCTGTGGAATTGATATACATGTAGATAGGCTTCTCAGGGTCATCATAGTGCAGATAGAGTAATTCTGCCATAATTAATTCTGTCACAGCTGGTACAAGTGACATTCCCAAATAGACAATTCGACTTTTAAACAAATAGGATGCTAGATCTGGAGGCGGTTGCTCCCATGCAGTTCCTCTTTGAAAGGGAATAACCTTCAACAGTGAAATTTTTATCAGAAAACATGCAATGTGCACAAGTAACAAGTTGCAACCCAAATACTGATAGATAAAGAACATAAGATCTAACAGCACATAGCTCTCTAACTATTTATTTTGCAGATTACGTGAATAGAAATCCGTAACCAATCATTGCCATTCCCTACATTTCAAAAGATTGGTAATGCTAACATTTTCAATATAAATCATATAAAACACAAGACCTGTACCATTTAGTTAGGAATTGGTGACAATGTAGACTTTTGAAGTCACTGATGGTGTGAAAAGATCTCACACTTGGAAGTGATGGCAAAATTAATGGAGACTTTACTACAACAACATAGACATTAATTGCCCACTTACACTCGGCCACCTATTTAGGAACCAAATGGTGCTCGGAAAGGATGCAGGGATTTATGTTTTTAGATAAATTGCATCCTGCATGCCAAAAAGTTGTATTCTTAGTAATTAATTATGTCTACAACCCTATCACTAAAAAGCTGGATAGGGTGTGTACGACATGTGGTTGAATTCAGGTGATCACAGGCCTCCTGGGAAGCAAAAGTATTACAAGCATAGCTAGAAGCAAATGAGAACAAGGTTTGGAAGCACCTACTTTTGCCAAAGACATCTCCCTAGTGCTGCATGGAAGACTACTCACGACAACTTGATTAAGGAATGGCATGAACATCCTCTGTAACAAGAGGCAGAGAATCAACTAAACATCTCTTTTTGGTTTGTCCATTTGTCAAGGAGATATGGCTGAGGATTGCTACAAAAAATGTGCATGGACCTGAACACTTTTGGTGAGATGTCTAGTTTTATTTTGTGTTGAGATTTTTTTTATTTCTAAACTTTTGGTGAGAAACTTCTAGACGTATCCGATACTCGTACCCATGTTCCCTATGTTCCCACTTTTCAAAAACTTGCGCAACATAGATATTTAACTAACAAATCAAGGGTGCATATAAAAATGATATAACATATATAAAGAAACAACTGAATTGGAAAGCAGTGACATTTCAGCAAATTTATTAACAGGAACAACTTACAACTAAATAGTAAATACACAAAATGGAAAATGAGAAATAAAACTTGTTCATTAAATGAGTAATAGATGACAAGCAGAGCACAATATCAAATCTGAGGGTATTGAAAAAGCATATCATTACCTCTGAAAGTGCAGTGATTAATTGATGCACTCTTAAAAATTGAAAAAACTAACCAAGATTGATGTTATGAACCAATTGAGAAACCATAACCACATAAGAAGTGTAAAGCACAGATACAGTAAAAATAAACCATGTTAGTAATGGCAAGATATGGAAACTCACATATCCATTAGAGTCAAGTGCAAACGAATGTTCATCTCCAGCAGATACATGAATTACATGAATATTATTCCTCTTGAAAGCTTGCACAACCTGTGGTTGCAGCTCATCTCGTGGATCCCCATGGCCAAGACAGAAATTGGAACCATAACCAAAAGAATATAACGTACCATCCTCAGTAACTGCCATAGTATGACTGACACCTGCAGAAATTTGAACAACAGGACCAAGACTACTGAATCTCTCGACCTTCCTTGGAATAGGTCTCTCTAGAGTATCCCCATGGCCCAACTGACCATGTAAGTTGCTGCCACATGTATAAACTTGCCCATGTCTTGTAAGAATGACAGTGAAACTGAGACCTGTTGCAACCTGCAAAATCAATTAGCATACCTTATATTATAACCAGATGTTATTGTTAAACTTCTCTTCCACACTTTCATGATAATAATAATTAAATTTGATTCAAATATAAAAACAAAAAGATTCCTGTTATACTTTCCAGTACAAAAGTTTGACAATTTCAGTTTGCCTACAAATAACAAAGGGAAAAGTAAAAGTAAGATTTGCATCGCGAAGAGTCTGCCATGTCAAGCCAGGAAAAACCAAAGATCTAACGACATACTCCTCAATTAGTCTGTCCACTTCTCCACGAGCAATTGCATCTTTATAATTTCTCCACATAAGAATGATGAAAGCCATTTCGAAAAGGAAACACTGATCAAGATAAACAGACTAGCCTATTCCACTAAAGGTATATGGCTCAGTGATCCTCAAAAAGGCTTGGAAACACATTAAGCATTTTGAGAGAGAGCCTGCCCATTTATTTAGTGCCACACCAACATCTCATCACTTTAGCTATAAGCAAAGTAGAATATAGATTGAAAATGAGTTTATAAGGATACAACAAATTGTAATAGTGTAATTGACTTGTCAACAGACAACAGCAGAAAAGAATAGTCCCAAAATTTCATAATTGTCCCATTATCCCCAGTATTGCAAATCTTTAATAAATATATAATGGCAGAGCTAAAGAAATGAATAAGATATTTGAGCAATACAGAAAGATTACATGCATGACAAACAATGATGAAGAAAGGGACCAGTCCCAACAGATTTTACAATGGCAACGTAAAATCTAGATTGATGATCTGTATTACATGCTCTGGCATAGGCAACGTTCTCCAACACATCTGCCCCATTGAGCCCAAACCTGCAGGACCGCAAAATATTAAAAGTTTGACTATTCAGTCTTTCAAAACCAAAAGTAAAAAGCTCTTCATACCTTTCTGCAATCTGTAAAAGCCGTTGCGGTCTGAAGGTTCCTTCGGCATCAATATAGAGTGCTTTGCCTTCACCAGCTCCTTGATCTAAGGGCAACTGAAAAAGGAATACCTTCAATTTCTCATTGGAAAAACACTTTGTGACAGGAAAGATTCAAGACGTTAAATTTAAAACCCCCATTCATGAAAACAAGTCCTTAAGAAGTAGCATTTCTTAGAATTTTTCAACATTTCCTCTGCTTTCCCTCTTCAAACTGAGCAATATAAATCCAAAAAACTCCTGATTCAGCTGATATTTTGCCAATATTTTGCTGATATATCACAATATTTTCAAAATATCAAGATATTTTCAAATTTCCAAAAAAAAAACACAATGTTTTCCAGCCATAATATTGCCAAGCTAACAGAATTGCAATATATTGTGATGTTAGCAGTAATTTTGCAATATTTGCAACTCTGCTATAAACCCTAAACCAGGAATACACAAGAAGTCAAGAAATAGCCAATCCTATAAGAATCAAGCTAGATAGATGTCTTGAAGAGTTTAATTCCTTTGAGGAGGATATACCTAGCTCGAGAGCATAGTTTTATATTTGCCACAATAAAATTGAAGTTCACAGAGAGGTAAATTTCCTAAAGAAACAAGAAAGTTTCAGGCAGAGACCAGTTATGAAACAATTCATTTCAAATAATTAAGAGCAGAATGAGAGGTTTGATGCCTCAAAGTTCAAACAGCCATATCTTTATACGAGCTTCAAACTAGTGCCCTCAAATATGCAGCTAATGAGTAGTATTATTTTGCCCCAATCAACCATCAACCATTTTCTTCCATGCGAACACCATAATGAACTGCAGCGCCCACCTATAAATTATAAGATCCCATTTATATTTATTACATTATCCATATCAAAGGGCAAGCGGCCACGCCAGGATGAACCCTCTGCGACTAAGGTAGCATCTGGTGCCTGAAATGGTTGGCTCTTTGTTTTCATGACAATGGTTAATACACTGTGTTACGAGAAACTAGAAAAGGAATGGGAAATGAAAACAGAACAAGAAACGGGGGTGAAGGGCTTTGGGGATAAGAAACATGAATCCCCTTGCCAGCATATATTTTGCATATGAAATTGATTAGTAATACACTCATGCAGTGTCAAGATGGGAATGGAAAAGAAAACCAAGTAGGGAACAAAACAAGAAATGGGTCTCCTAGTCAGGCTTCCGTTAGCACATTTACGATAGATACAACTGCTCTAGAACACTTCCAGAGCCCTAATTTTGGACATTATGATAATGACTGTTTAATGGCTTTGGGCCGATTTCTTATAATGTGTGTAGCTGCTGGATATGTGGCATAGAGCCTAGAAGGGTTTATCATATTGCCCCAGATTTTGGCTGGTGTGGACTACTGTTTCATTAATAAAATTTACAACATAAAAACATATTTTAAAATAATAGCTGCACATTTTTTCCTCTGAGAACCTTAATTGACAAGTAACGCAGAGAGTGTGACATAATTGGGTTTTTCTTGTACGAAATTCCCCATAGATCTCTGTGATTGATCCAGTCTCAACCCCTCATGTTAAAAAAAGAGCAAACTCTCAGAATCATGGAATGTGCCTAAAAAACAATTATCAATGCCCACAAAGAATTCCACCAATCCCATCATTAATAACAATGCCACTCAACTGTATCCTTGTAACCAAAGAACTCTCAAGCAAGTTCTGCAGAAATTACTTTACCTTCTAGTATCTTGTCAAGTTCTCTAGAGCCAGAACTTATCTGTATAATCTCAAGGGTTGAGCATGCAGCTGGCTGGCACTAGTGAAACCCATGGGAACCAATTTTGAGGCTGCTAGAGGCAATAATCCATCCCAAAGATATGAGATGAATATTTCATTGGATTGCAGTAGCGTATGGCCCCGTGATCGCCAAAATGCCATGCGGAGGGAAGAACGCGGCAAAACTCAGGACGGCCATAGCTTGAACCCGGTTAGCTATGGCTTGAGTGAAATGTAATGTTAGAAAGAGGCCTATCTCATTGGCGCCAAAACCCAAATTGTTAAACTACACAAATATATGGTGTTGTTAAATTGTTAAAATACACTAACAACATTCAAAATTGAACCCTTTCGAGCCCTTCAAAGGGATAATGTAAAGTTAAAATTTCCATTAAAACAAAATTAAAATCTAATGTTTACCCTTCTAATTAAGAAGGGCATAATTTATGTCAATATTTCAAAAGAATGGCAACATTTGAAATTACCCATCCATATAAATTTCTTAAGATATTGAAATTCCTATGCTATAAATTTTAACTTGTCATTCAAAATATTGGAAATTTGATAAATTATAATAACTCACTCACTCATGTCATGCACTCAGTGCTTAGCTGTGCAAGATGACAAGTAATCACTGATTACTATGAGGCACTAGCCATCAAGATGTGACTCTGACTCTCGATGGGGTTGCAATCTAAAGTGTGGAAATGTTTCAATGACTATGACTATAACAACAGAGAACAACTACTAGGCCCGAAACAAGCTGAAAACTTTGTTCCTACTACCGATGTGAACCTCGTGACCAATGTCCACTCTTTTTTCGTCAAAATGAGATTCAAAAGGCCAGTTTGATGAGTCCTCCTCTACAAGACTTCATTTCTTGCATGAATATCATGGACTCACGACAACTATAAACAACACTCGATGTCATGCAAATACAAATAATGGCATGTAGCTAAGATCACAAACTGTACATAGGTTGATTTATGCAATGCTATAGAGAGGTGTCATTGGGCACACGATATGGAGAAAAAATGAGTTAGAAAAAACATTTGGACCAAAGCACCTACACAATGGTTATTAATAAAATTAAAAAAACAATTGTTGGCTCAAGAATAGTCTTTCAATTTGATGGGTGGCATGATCATGATTTATTCTCGCTCCGTCTTTTTATACATCTGTGGTTTCTCACAACAATTGTCCTCAACGGTCACCACCAAAATACATATAAAAATTACCTATCTTTACATCCTCTTCTCTATAATCCTCATGTCATATTCATAACTAAGGATTCTTATGCATGCACATCCTCGCATTATAATATCAATTAGGTCAAGGCGGAAAGACAGCCATAAAATATCAAATGTGTCAAGATGAAAAGAGTAAGAGACGGTGTTGTCGCTATAGAGACGGTCAGGCGTGGATACAACGACGTCCAATAGTTTAGGCGTGGATACAGCGACGTCTAAGAGTCTAGGTGTGGATACAGCGACGCCTCGTTCCTGTACATCGGATTTTACACCAAAAAGTAAGAAACGTGGAAAACCTCTGTGGAAAAATCCACGCTTTTGTACTAGTGTCCTGTGTAAAGAATGGCCACCAAATCCATTCTTTGATAACCTTAAAAAGATATTCCCACATAAGAATATGGGCCTCTTGTGACCAAATTTGGTCATTTATCTTCATATTTATCTTAATTTCATTTAAGTGTGATAAATGACCAATTGTTATGTGGTCATTAATTCTCGTGACCAAATTTGGTCATTTATCACACTTAGTTTTTTTCATGGGACCAAAAGTGGTCATTTATCACACTTAGTTTTTTTCTTGGGACCAAAAGTGGTCATTTATCTTGGTCATTTTTAGTTAGCTCACTTAAAGTGACCAATTTTGGTCATTTATCCCTTGAAAAAACCAATGGAGACCAAATTTTTTGGTCTCCTGGTCACTAATTACTCATTTTGTACTAGTGCCTAACACTTACTTGTGGCTCGTCCCCGAGCCACTAATAGCCTGCTTCTCTTGCTGTAACTTCTCCTTGGCTTCCTGCGAGGTCCTTGCAAATATTTCTCTGAGTCCCGCGACTTCTTTGTCCATAGCTTCGACACAGTCTTGTGCCGCTTTCTCTAAAATAGTATCAACACTTTCCTTAAGTGAGCTCTAGAATAAATGGAAGACCATTTATAGGCTGCTAAATTTGTTGCAATGATCTCACCTCCTGCTACCTCGGTCAGGTTTGTACCATTCACCTCAAATTCTACTAGAGCGCTTGTCCGAACAGATTCATCAAAGCCATCATCATTATGAATATATGGAAAGTAGATGTCTTTCAGCATACATCTAAGTTGATCTTCATTCCGATAATTTGACTTTAATTGGATATATGCACATTGGTAAACTTCCATGAGGAGACACGTCCTTTTCCAGCTTTAATGTAACTACCTTCTTTGACATTTTCTGTGTCTCTCTCATTTTCAATATATCTGCTTCGTTCCTTTCCCATTTTCTTTTGTTTTTCTGAGTCTCGAATGTCTGTTTCTTGGTCCTTTTTTTCTTTCCGTGAGATTATCTGGGAAACTCTACGCATACAGCCGAGAGCCCTTCTCTTTCTTAGTCTCATTTTTCTTTTTCTCTGTTTTCTTATCTTCAGTGATCTTCTCATCTTTCTTCTTCTCTGCTCAGGGCTGGACTCTTCTACTATCTGAACTTGAATCCTCATCCTTGGTGTCTATCTGACCTATGGTGCACCTAATTTCACAACCCTGGGTGGCGTTGTCATAGCATATCTAAGGACACCACGCTGGAATCATCCCATAATATCTTCTAAAGGTTCCTTCTCAGACATACACCACCTGGTGCAATACTCTGGACTGGCAATGGCTGTGAAATTGGGGAAACTAGCACTCTATAATTGAAGTATCTCTAGTCAGGAAAAACTCTTACAAATTGCTCTATAACTTTCAGAAATCACAAAAGTAACCCTTTTGTGTGAGTGATCTATGTATTTATAACGAAGGTGATAATCTCTGAAGCAACGGTCACTTAGGTTGGACCTGTCTACGACATTTATTGCATGGACAAGACAACACCCGCCGTTTTGATCCTCATTAATTGCTAAAAATCCGATCAAATTTCCTTTGAAAATTGTGCACAAGCACTGGTCTCGACCAATATTTACCAAATCTGGGAAAATAACTGTACTGTTTCCAAATCTAGTGAAATGGATAGCTGCCGTATTTGGATTAATTGCTTGGTAGAAGGTGACATGATTTTTCCTCTATCCCTTTCCAAAATCGTCTACGTGGCATGGGGAACATCGCATCGCTGCGATGTCACACCGCATCGTCCTGAACCAAAAAGTTTCATGCCAAGTTGTTGAAACTCCTCAACGTTCAAAACTTGTGCAAAATAAACATTCCTGCTGTGATTCCTCATACTTAATTTTTGTTTTTTTGTTTTTTTTAGGGTGTAGACTAGTTATAGGTGCGATGTCTCCTTTCAACTACACTAGACATCTGCACAGTTAGTTCCTTGTGTTAGGATTGGTAGGTGGAGTGGCTATCACTATAAATCTTAAGCCTACTACTATTAATCAAAGTAGGAACAAGCTCCCCATTCAGTTTACTGAGCTGAACGACACATCCTTCTGTAACTTGCTGAATCTGATATGGCCCCAACCAATGCGTCTTGAACTTCCCTGGAAACTTAACAAACTTGCTGTCATAAAGGAGCACTAGGTCTCCTGTCTGAAAAATATTGCTCTTGATGTGCCTGTTATGCCAAGCTTTTTCTTGTGCCTTCTACACTTTTTGATGAAATCCTGTGATGAATCTGTCTTCTTCTAAGGCAAGTAGCTGCGCTAATATGTCATTCATCGTATCTATATGAGCCATCTCAATAATTTGAGTAACTCTTAAACTGGGAATAATATATTCCATAGGCATAACAACCTCTTGTCCATACACCAAGCTGAAAGGTGTGTGTCCTGTAATTTTCTTGCATGTAGTTCTATAATCCCATAATACAACATTAACCCTGAGGTCCCAATCATTTCTTTGGCTGTTATAGATCTTAGTAAGAGCATTTTATAGAATCTTATTAAAACCCTCCACCGTACCATTAGCTTGTGGGTGGTAGGGAGTGCTCTTATGGTGTTGTATCTGAAATTCCTCTGTCAAGGCCTCAATAATGCGATTCAGAAAATGTGTGCCTTGATCACTCATCAAAATTGCTGGACATTCAAATCTACTAATGATGTTTTCAAAAATGAAATGTGTAGCTGTGGCAGCATCACAATTCCTTACTACTTTGACCTCTGCCCATCTGGTGAGGTATTATGTTCCTGTGATGATGTATCTCGGACTAGATCATTTTCCTAGTGGGTTGATAGGACCCACAAAATATATAGCCCACTTGTCAAATTCCCGCAGCATAATCTGTGGTCGCAGTGGAATTTCATCTCTCCGCGAAGGTTTTCCTACCCTCTGGCAGATATCACAGCATCTATAGAACTCCTTAGTGTCTTTGTACAAAGTAGGCCACCATAATCCTGTAGCTAGAATTTTCTGCGCATTCGGGTTTCCTACGAAATAACCTCCTGCGGTACCTGAATGTGCTTCTGTGATAATGGCCTCTTTCTCGTGCGGCATCATGCAACTGCGTAGGAATTCATATGGACCTAACTTGTATAATTGTCCTGTGATCAAAGTGAAATCTATTGCTTTCACAACTAACTGTTTCTTTTGCTGCTTAGTAAACTCAACTGGTGCCCACCCTGTAGTGAGAAAGTGGATAATATCTTCATAATACTCATCTACGATCTGGATAGAAAACAATTGCACATCTAGAAAATTATCCTCTAAATTACTTGGTTCTTCTCCTGAGTCTATTCACGATAGATGATCAGGTCCGACATTTAATTTTCCTGGTTTTACAATAATTTCAAAATCATGCTCCTGAAATAAGAGTAACCATCTGCAGATCCTTCCCCTAACACTGGTTTATTGACCAAATACTTTAAAGCGGAATGGTCAGTGAACATCTTGAATGGGGAACCCAATAGGTAGTGCCTGAACTTCTGTAGAGCATACACAATAGCTAATCCTTTTCTTTCTGTAGTGGTGTAGTTCTTTTTTGTGGTAGATAACTTTCTGCTGGAGTATGCGATAGGGTGATCGATACCCCCTTCTCCTGGCTGTGTTAAGACAATCCCCAGTGCGATGCCATATGCATCCACATGTACATGAAATGTCTTGTTCCAATATGGGAATGCTAAGATAGGTGCTGTAACCATCTTCTCTTTAAGAGTGTCTAAACTTTGCTGGCATTCGTCATTCCATAGGAATTTCACGTCTCTCTTTAACAGCTTTTCCATAGGTGCTATGATCTTTGCATAGCCTTAGATGAATTTTCTATAGTAGCCGGTATGACCAAGAAATGTCCTCAATTGCTTGACTGAGTTGGGTGCTGGAAGATTTACAATGATGGCAATCTTTGCAGAATCTAGCATCAAGCCTTGTCTGCAAACAATATGACCAAACAAAATACCAAATGGCACACAGAATATACATTTCTTCAAGTTAAGAGAAATCTGATATTGCCTACATTTCTCTAACATGAGCCTTAAATCTCATATATGCTTTTCAATTAATCCAAATACAGTCCAATCATCAAAATAGACTTCTAAGAATTTATGGATGTATTCCTTAAATACAACAACTACTACTCTAGAAAAAATAGCTGGTGCATTTTTAAGACCAAAGGGCATTACCGTATACTAGAATGAGTCCCATTCTATCGCAAAGGTGGTCTTATGTCGATCCTCTGGATTGATTCTTATCTGGTGATAGCCCGAAAAGCCATCCGTGAAGGAGTAGATCTACTGTCCTCCCACATTGTCTAAAACTTCATCCATAAAAGGTGTCAGAAATGGGTCATGAAGTGATGCGTCGTTGAGTTTTACGCAAATTGACACAAATCCTAATTTCTCCTTTAGTTTTCTTTTCCAGCACAACCATGGGACTAACCCATTTGCTCTCTTGTATTGGCTCGATGATGCCTGCTGCTAGCATCTTATCAATCTCATCCTTAATTTTTTCTTTATAGCGAGGATTCAATTTGTATGGATGCTGCTTAACTAGCCTATCATCCTATTTCAAAGGTATCCACATGACTCCCAAATCTCCTACTATTCCCTTCATCTCTGTGAACTTAGTGGGAAATAAGTCCTGATAGTCATGTAACAGATCTGTGATGTGTCCTACTATTTCATCATCCCAATAGTCTCCAATAGAGGAAAACTTTGGTTCTCTTTCTGTGCCAATATTAATCTTTTTAATCTCAATAGGTTCTGTGACAGCTAGAAACTCTAGCTTTGGTTCATCAACTTCACGAGTCCCTTTAGACTCTAGAATGTTGATAGTGCGAGGATTCTCATCCTCATCACCTGGATCTTCTACGAAGTTGTAACACTCTAGCGCATGTTCTAACTGAACAGTCCAATCAAGCTGAGCATACACTGGTAGGGTACAGTCATCAAATATCCTAGTCTTTATAATATCTAGAGCCTGATCAATGCTTGGATACTCAGATTCAAAAGTGAAAGTGAGTAGAAAGATGTCTATCATAACTCGCCATGTAATAGTTCCTCTGCGCAACTCTGTCTCAGTGTACTAGTTCCTTGGGACTGTGTCTAAAGTGTGAATGAATAGGTGAACCCATTCATCCTTTGGAATGTCTGACCAACTCTGTTCACAAATATTAATATGTGACCTGGGGTCACTTTCTCTTGTATATTTCTGTTCTAAAGGCTCCTTGTTATTAGAGAATCTGATTTCCATCAGTCTCTTAAAATCATCCCATGATGCGATATGTTCTTTATGTGCATGCCACCATCTTGCAGGCGTGGCTTTGACTGCAAGTTCAATAGCTGCCATCCTCTGCTCATGAGGAATTTCCTGTTCAAACTGTTGTAAAAAGTCATTGACATCCGCTAAGCCATGAAACGACAGAATATCCTCAACCTCTGTGCCAATCCATTGCAGTGACTTAGTCATAAACGCACATCTACGAGCTGAGACTTCGTAAAGTCTATTCTGCCAATTTTCTAAGCCAAGATCTGAATCTAATGCGCATGAGCTGTCACATCACCAACTAATATTTCCTTCTGCAGTGGGGTTGATATAATCACTCTGGTTAGCAGTCATCTGATAGAGGCTTTCCATATTACGCACCTCTTCCTCTGCTCTGATAGGTTCAATATACCGAGGACCATGGAAAGGATCCAATGGTGCAATGAATCGAATCTAATTATCCTCAAAGGTCATTTGTATTTTCTTTAAATTGATAACAGCCATGTTATCAATTGCCCAATCAATACCTAGTAAAGCTGGATATGGTCTGCTATCGCCAATGATTTCTATGACTTCAAAGTCTGCAAAGCTATGAACTCCATCAATATCAACTGGTACTTGCGGTAATCGACCCAGTGGTGATACCCTCTACTGATTGGCTAGTCGCATATGGATAGGTGATCTGGCTAACTTAGGGCTACCCATCTGTTCCCATGTCTGCTTATTCAGAACATTTACCTCTGATCCTAAATCTAGGATTACCTCATCCATTTCAAATTCTCCAATTTGCGTTGTGAGTCTCATTTCTCTTCCTGTTCTTGTATGGCCCATAATATTATAAACATCATGCTGCAAACTGCTTATGGAAGAAGGTTGCTGATACTGGTCTATGATGCGCTAAAGCTCTCCGATATCTTTCTCATTTCTTACGAGTTTCAGGCAACTTCGCAGGAAGAATTGGACACTTCCTATCAACTCATCCTCTTTGCGCCTTCCAGATGTGGTAGCCTACGGTATCTGCATAGGACTAACGCCACAATTTTGCTGCTGCGGTACGCCCCTACAAGGAAATACCTGCGATCTTGATGGTGTAGGTTCAGTAAAGAAAGTTTTAGCTTGTTGAAACATTTCTTTGTTCTTCTGCAGGTCAAGTGGTGTTGATTTATCAGTGGCTTTATGCACCCACTCCGGACCTGTATTTTTTTTGGCATCCCGCGATGTCCTACTAGTAGAAGCACGCTGCGAGTCACAATATTGACTCTTGGTTCTGGTTCTTTCTGCTCAGTAGCAATAAGCTGAATATTCTAGTTTACTACTGGCTTCGAGTCCCTAATCTTGGCTATCAATATAGGACATTATTCTATAGTATGATCATAGGACTTGCAATATTTACATGTCGTAGTAGGTTTCTGACAATCCCTAGAATAATGTCCTATGGCTCCACAATTGTAACAAATAATTGGTCCATAGCCACGGCCAAAGGCTCTACCATGGCCAAAGCCTCCACCACATCCTCGTCCTCTAAATCCTCCACCATGGCCATCATGAGCCGATTCATGTTGTAGTCCTGCTGCTGGACCTGATGTCTCTGACTGGACTCTGTAGAAGTCATGTTTTCTCTCTATCATGATATCATAAGCTCTGTAATTATTTTCATCATGTCCTACTGACTTACAAAAGTTACAGTATAAATTCTTAGGAGTTTGTACATACTTTTGAAGTAAAGGGCATTCCTATGGTCTATGTCCTCTTGTTCTATAGATTTCACACCATGGCCCTTGATTCTGTACTAAGGGGTTAGGAGCTCCACTTGCTAGATAATCAACAAATACTGGATAGTTATCTTTAGTATGGCCATGTCCTTTACACTTTGTACACCATAATTCTTGTGCAACCTATTTTCCTTTCTTAATATCGTGTAGCTGTAAAGTGAGATTGGCTAACTGATTCTGTGAGTTTGTCATACTTGTACTAGTCTCAGCTAGAGGTGAAGCCTCTAGTTTCATTGCCATCTCCAATGCTTCATCCTACATACGGAGTTTCTATTGCATTAGTGGAAGTCTGATGTGAGGGAGCAGTGCCGCGATGAACCATTCCTTATGCTGCTCCGGCGCAAACTCAAAGCTAACTTGGTCTATAAGAGCTTTAAATTTCTGATCAAAATCTCATACTGACTCTGTGGGTAACTATTTGATGTCTTTAAGTTCTGTAATACATTGTGACTCAGACTTGGGTTTCTTAAATTCCTTAATCATGGCGATCCTGACCCGTACGAGCGTTCTGGGCTGTGTTGATATATACTTCATATAACATGTTAAATATATTTCTCTAAGTGTAGTGGCCAACTGGACAAGTTTAATATTATCATCTTGGATCTGTTTAATGGTCCATATAGCTTCACATAGGAACCAATGTTGTTCTGGGTCTTCTGCCCCTGTACCCTTAAAGGTAGGTAATTTCATATCATCCCCCATTCTGTTTTTACGTGGTGGATGCTGATTTGCTGTGTTACTACCACTTGGTGGTGTAAATGTAGGTGGTGTAGAGGTAGTATGTAATGTGTGTGAACTACTAGATGGAGTTCCTGTGGGATTATTCTGAGTCCTGGTTTCTTTTTGTGGGGTATAAGGGTGCTAAGGGATACCCCCTACTGTTCTTTCTCTATTATTTTGACTATGTTCTCTAGTACTGTCTGAACTGTCTTCAAAGAAGGAAGATCTAAAATCTACTTTATATTTCTTACCACTACATGTAAATCCAATTTCTTCAAAATCACTCTCAAACTCTTGTGACATTACACTTACTTAATTTATTCATTTGATAATATATCCAATACTCATTTTTCATGTAATAACATCTTAAGGGACAAATTTAAAGAGTTCAAGTACTTACCACGATATCCTTTGAAGAAGTACCTCTCTGCTTCGCTGAAACTCTTTCTTTGATCAACTGCAAACTTTGTAATGAAACCTTCTAGCAAACTCGCAAGCCAGAAGTCTACTGCCTGCAAAATGGGATTATCAACGCTCTTCATGGTGTGAATTAGCTCCGGTGTCCAGACAATGTTCCTTTTCTTTTTGAATACATGCTTAGTATAGGTCGCAAAAAATATCTCGTGCAGGTCTGTGAAGATATATTTTTGTAACCAGTCCTTTGTAATCAGTCTAGGACTCTTGTTTTCTTTTTCAGCAAATTCTCTCTCCTTATACTCAACCCAGTGGTTAAGTTGTTCTTTAGTAGGATGCCAACATAACATTATGTCTTCAATTTGTTCAAAACCGGCAACGGAACCATTTGTTGGTTTACTATTGGGCAGACCCGGGTTTACTGTAATGTACCAACAAAACCCCTAGCTCATTGGCCCTTTCACTGACAGACCACAAAACGGCCTGAAGTCTCACCCGAAGTGATCCTAGATGGGGTGGCTGAAGACTCAGGTGTCCTCAACCAGGTTCTGTAGCATCCTAGGTTTTTCGTGATTCTGGTTAACCAGTGGGATCTCTCTATGAGATGCTGTTTCTCCCTTCCCAGCTGACTCTACTATGGAACTACCTCTTATTGCATCACGGCTTCTAGGGCGATGTGCAAACTTTCTCTTATACTCCACTCTTTACCTGCGATATCCCACACCGCGGCTCCTCCGACGGTGCGATATCGCCTTTCTGTGCTGTGATAGATTCTATAGTAAGACTCAATATGACTCTCCAACTCTCAAGTTCCAACGGCTTTCTTTCTCTTATAAGAACTCAGTTAACCTTCATACAGGTGTTAAACAAATTCACTTAAGCTTCTTCAGTCTATTATGCTTAACATCTATTGCGCTCAACTTGCTGAACTAAATATACAAGAACCACTTAACACAGTAACTGTCACTATCATGAATCAAGCACTGATAAACTCATATACAGACTACTTGATACAGTCAACTTGCATTTGACCTTCTATATTACTGTAAACTGAAGGATAGCATGCATACATTCATTCACTTTTAAGCAAAGCTCATGTAACAGGTAACATATAGCAAATAAGTAACACAATCACATGAAACAGTCGCACATCATGTGGATTTTACATGGTTCACTTCCATGGGGGGAAGCTAAATCCACGGGAACTGGTTTTTATATTATATCTTGAGTGAGTAAACACAGTTCCGCTGCAACCTATTATGCAGCTTGAGATCTTCTGGGACACTCCACGCACACAGCAGGGAGCCCTTCTCTTAGATCTCTTATCTTCCTATATTGCTTTCTTCTTACAATATTTCTTCTCTCTCTCTCTCTCTCTCTCTCTCTCTCTCTCTCTCTCTCTCTCAATCCCTGCAAATTGTTACATTCATGCTCAAGGAGCCAGCTACTGGTTGCAGTAAGATAATACAGACTTAACAACAGAACCATAGCTCGAATCAAAGAACAGCTAACTAACCAACTAGCTAATTGCTTATTTGAATGTCTGGCTAGCTAAGCTTTCACAATACAAAATACATGCTTAAATAGGTGGCCCGAAGGTCTCACCGTGATACAACACAGTGGGCCTTTCCCAACAGTAACCCAAAACCCTAACTATGATAGTCAGCCTATCTATACTTTGAACTGCTGCTTCCCATCACAGCACAGCTTTCTGTAGTATTCCACGGTTTCGACGCTGAACCCTGGTATGGGCGCTGCTTCCTCGGTCACTCCCCTTTTGTCCTTTATCTTCAATACCTCATCTCGTTGCTCCTTTTCCTTAATGAGGGTAGCTGAGCCCTCCTATCTTCACCTCTACCTTAAGTGCAGTGGTTGAGCTCTCTCTTCTCGGCTGCTTCATGTATTGTTTCCTTTGACTTTCTTGTCTCGATATAGCAGCTTTTCCTATAGCTACGGGGCCCTGCTCCAACAATTATCCTATCTCAAAAGCACTGCCACTCATATAACAGACCATATCCATGAGTGGCGATGACGTCGTAGTCTATCCAAAATCCAACTTGATGACATGATCTTCTTGGATTGGTTCCTTAAGACCTTGCTCCCGCCCATAGCAAAGGACATCTCATCTGAACGTCCCCAATCCAAAGTAGAGGCCATACTAAAGGCCCAATAATTTGACCTTATAGATGCTCAGTATGGATACATGTACAGCGTCATTCCAGATGCTCCCCGTCAGAGTACCTCCTATCGCGATGCACCGGGGGCATCCCATGCTGTCGACGACATCATAGGATTGGTCTCCCAATAGCCACAGCCTTGACTGACACCACCTTTCGTTACACAACAATCAAGCAACACTACTAGTGTTGCTTACTAGAACCAAGTTTTGGACTACGCAAGAATGATGTCTCAGTCTGGAGCAACAACTTCCTACGCACAGCCTGCACCACCACAGCAGGCCCAGGCCATGGCTTGGCCAACACAGCAGTATGTGGGGAAAATTCCCACATTTGTGGCACCATGACCCCCAAAAATATACTATGCACTGTGTTAAGTCAGTAAATTTTTCTTCATTTCTGGTTTATTTTCTCCATTTTTGGTTTGTTTTTTCAATTTATTTCAATTAAGGTTTTGTTTTTTTTTTAACTTTAGTTTTAGTCTCCTTTAGGAGTTTTATGGATGATTGAATAATTTTTTAGCCTACTTTTTATAAGTTTTATTTGATTTTTTGGTCTTTTGCATTTCAAAAGGGGTTAAAGAAAAGTCATA
>LPNX010309410.1:1908495-1997159 GCA_001517045.1 Pseudotsuga menziesii | reverse complement strand
TCTCCTGATGATGATCCCAGAGTAGGGATCGAAACGTCGAGAACTCTAATTTTCCGAACGCAGCTCCTCTCTACTCAATTTGCTACTGCGTAGATGACCATTTTCGAAAAGTCATATTATCAAAAATTGATTCATTAATGTTTATTTGGAGATCATCTAGACTTGATTTTTTAACCTAGCAACTTTTTAAACCTCCGACAAATTAGCAGAAAGCTAAAAAATAGCGAAATTTTAACACTGGCCATATTCTTGTAGCGCTGGACAAAAATTTAACAAAGGGCGCGCTACAAGCGCTACAAGAATATCGCGGCCCTTTGTTTTTTCAATTTTCAAACAAAATTCTATCATGATTTCAGTTTGTAAATGACTAATCGCATTGGGTGAGTGGTTTAGCACGTGTAGGCTGCGGTTTAAGCACGATTTCAGGTGGTTATCAGTCTCAAAACAAGTCAGGCTCATCATAGCTTATAATGCGGAAGCAGTTGGATAGATATCAGTAAATCTCAGTCTAAGCTGGAATAATTCTCTTTTTACACGTATTATCATAGGAGAAGAGTGCTCGTGAAGCAAATCAAATCGCTAAGAAGGAGGATTGTGTTGCTGTGGAGAAGAGACAGTGTTATAGACGCCAGCGAAAATTAGGGCTTCTTAATTCACTTACCTTCAATCAAAGAAATTATATGAAGACACCTGTACGCATAAGAAGAGGCAGTTGATAGTCCAAGATGAAGGTTTAAGCCGTGGCAGTTGAATAATTCACAGGTATTTCAATACAAACCCCTAGAATTGAAAAAAAATTGGGTTTTTCTCGCTGGAGATTATTTTGGAGAAATTGGTTGCTGCAGAGGATAGAATAGGTTCTAAAATGAACCGTTCACCATAGAAATAGCTGTCTGAAGCTATTATGAAGAATTTCAATGAACAGAGTGTCATAATAACCTTAAGTTTAAAGCATTCAAGTTTGGAATTTCGAGGACAGTTTAAAAGGAAGGTTTTGCTCTCTAACCTACTCAAGAAACTCTGATATTGATGCATATTGGCTGTAATGAGCTAACTGAATAGGTTTCTTCTCAGACCTAATGCCAATTTGAATTAGAATCTATAGGAAACAGCATTGAGATCACTTATAGACTGTTTTATTATGTTCATCTTTTACTGTGAAAGTATTCAGTCTGCCTGAGAAGCTGGTGATAGTTCTTATAATTTGTAAAATCAATTGCTTGGAGAGAAATGTTCAATTGCTTGGAGAACATGTTGGCTTTTATATACAGGTTTTGATGACAGTCTTTGGCGAAGGTGAATATATTGCTGACAGTGGTCTTTTCTTTCTTCTCATATAGGTCCAAGTCTCCAGTCGATCAAATAAGCCAATGGTTGATATTACTTTTGCAAAATCTGAAACTGTGAAGATTTTAGGGTTTGAAGATTTAAGTGGGTTGATAAACAGAGATATAAGTGCAATACTGAAATAGAACAGCCACATTCACTGACAGCCTTCAATTACATTGAACAACCTGGACACTGCAATTAATCAAAGTGCTATTTGTGTGATTTGAATCAGTTTGTATTGAAAGAGGAGTTCATATCTGAATTCATATTATACTTCTAGCCTCCTTGACCCTAAAATGAAGAGTTTAAGTGGCTTATATTCTAAAACAGTTCGACATTATGCCTGATGGTGCATTTTTGAAATTAAGCAGTGTTATATTGTTCTTATGATAGTTTTCACTTATGATTGATCTATTCTCACAGTTTATCCATCTACAGACCTAATTGTATGGTTGAGACAAGGGAACATTGAAGGTCTATCCAGGAATGTATAGCAGATTGTGAAAGAGTTCAAAGAACGAAAAACCAGTTTATAAAGCATCTGTGAAACCTAAAACCAGATTGTTTCTAATTCCTGAAAGAAGAAGATGGGCAAGAGTGGGAAAAGTGGTAAGGTCAACAGGGCTGAGCCCACTGACTTGACCTGGATTGAGAAGCTTCCTGACTGTGCAGAATTGTTCAAACAAGCAGGCTGGCTGAAGTTCTTCAAGAATATAGATGGCCACAATGCACATGTGTCTTGTAAATTTGCTAAGGGACTTAAAGATGATATGGTCATGATGGATGCTCTAAAATTCAAACTGACTGTGGAATTAATTGCAGAGGCTACTGAGATTAGTAATGAGGGTAAACGTTGGTTCAAAAAGTTGCCTTTTGATTTTGAACCACAAAGGTACCTGTTGCCTAATGTGACTCCTGACTGGAACAAGGGTATTCTTATTCAAAATTTTAGGAAAGAATGGATTGAGCCCATAAGGATACTTCAGAGCTATGTGACCTATGAGGGTAGGTATTCATTTGTATTTAAATATCATTTTAGATTCCTCCAACACATAGTAGGAGTCTCTAAGATGAACCTGCCCTTCTTCGTTTTGAGGAGCCTGCAGAATATGTCCATCAGGATAAAGCAACATGAAGATCATACCTAACAATCTATTTTTCATCATGGTCTGATCAAACTGATCATCACCACAGTGTTGCAACATGAGGGTAGGACATGGGACTTCTTTTTATTCTGGTCAGATGTTCATCCACAGCAAGAAGACCAGCAACCCAAGAAACAGACTGATAAGGGAAAAGTGATGATGAAAAAGTTAGGTCACACAGTCAAACCTGCAGATAGAGATAATGTTAAGGATAAGAAGGTAGAAGAGAAGGTAAAGGCTATCAATCAGTTCAAAATGTCTTCAGATTGCCCTAAAAGAAGGTACTCATTGTTTGCAGGAGAAAAAGTGCAGCCTAGTTTGCAATTGCCAGCAGCAGCAGATACTCAAGAAACCAAGACTGTTGATGAAGAGAAGGCTGTTGTACTTGAAGATGAAATCCAAACTAAAAAAAGAATCCCCCTCACCATTCTATCTGAGGATGAAGGATATTTATTAGAGGATGAACAGCCAGTTGATGAAGCAGAGCTAAGTGCTGAAGCATGTGGAGAATTCCTCACCTCAGAGGTTAAATCAGCTAGACCTAAGAAGAAGAAAAAGAGGACTGTAGCTTCATATAGAAGGCCTAAAACTAGGACAACTAATAAACTCAGGTGGAATATGAAAAAGCTACTTGATCCCAAGCTAAATTTCAGACAAGAAGCTGTTGTGATTGATTCTTCCTCTAATGAAGAAGCAGAAATTGTTAAACAGGGCAGCAAAAGCAAGGGGAAGTCAATCGCCAAGCCTTCTTCTTCTTCACAACCTGCAAAGACAAAAATATCACAGTTAGTAAGAGAAGTTGAACAGCCTAGGTATGAATTATCTGAAATAATTGTTGAGATTAAAGATAGACTCATCAAATAGCAGGAAGAAGAAAAAGAAAAGGCATGTACTCTTGAAGATCAGGAATGGGATGAAGAGGATCAAGCTATACTCAAGCAAGCAGGAATTTTACAAGAGTCAATTGTTCATGCTGATTTCTCAGATCTTTTAATGCAGGATGCAAATGTATTGGAAAACCATAATTTTGATGATGAAAGCTTGCAGGTAAGAGTTCAGAAATACAAGCAGCATGTAAAACAATTACAGGAAAATAATGACAGTTTCTTTAAAATCAACAAGGGGCTTATAGAGGAGCTGCAAGATGTACATCATCATTTCCTACAACTATCAGAAGTGTCTAAAGAAGTGTTAAAAAGGAAGGCAGCCACTGACAGATATTCTACAGAGCTAGAGAGGACAGTTGAAAGCTTACAGCAGGAGAATGAAGACCTTCAAAAAAAGGTAGCTGATATGGAGAGGAAGCACAAAAGAGCAAAAAAGAGGTCTTGAAACCTAGATGGTTTAGACCTACTTGCTGAAGCAGCAAAGGAGATTTGAGTTAGTTATGCTTTAATTAATGAGTCAGTTTGACAAACAGTTTTTGTTAAATGATTTGCTATTTTTAGCAATTTGTAATTTTATAAAAAAATAATTTTACTTTACCTTAGTGATTCGATGGGGACAGTTAGGAGGTGAGACCTAACTGATTTTGGGAGAATGTTCCTATTTAGAGGATTTAGCAATACATTGTTAGGGTTCTGATTTTTGGGAGCATCAGGAGGTCTGCAAGCTGCTTATACTTTCAGACTTGTTCAGAGATAGGTACTGTAACTCTTATAGGCATTTACTGATGAAATAATGTGATATATGACTTTTTCCCCTTCATTTTGTCTATGTTGGCTTTGTTATTGAGCATGTTTTGCTTCTTAAATGATAAATTCATTGCTAGTTAATGTGTTTTTCTGGTAATGCTTATCCTTTAATGTATGAACCTCAGCATAGTCTCTTTGATTGGATCTTATGTGATATGTTATGCATCTTTGTCAGTTTATGTTTATGATTTAGTTGTTTCTTTTCTCTTGAATGTATTCCCTGCATGTTCTTGAAGCTTACAACCATTTAAATCATACCAAAAACCCTAAACTTTGTTTTATTTATTGAGTTTTACTCTTGAGATTGTGTTGGCTTGTTCCCCTAGCCTTAGGAACAATTTCTGGCACAAACATCTTTGGCACCGTTGCTGGGGATGAAGCTGAAGCATATCTTCCCTGGGATACTTATCATTTTTCCTAGTTTGAGAGGTGGACTTGAACCAGCATCTTTAAAGGCTATTTTCACCAAATTTGGACACACTGGCTTCTAGAGGAGTGGGAACCCGGAGTAGACCTAATTCACCGTTGCATTCAGGGGTTTCAGACCCAGAACAGATTTTAAAAACAACAAGAAAACTCAGAAGGTCCCAATCTTTACCATCCTTTTGTGACCCTGACCAGTTGGGTGATTCATTAGACCTAACTGAAGACTCACCTTGGATAAAACCTACCATTCCTGAAAATACCTTTCAGGTTTTTACCAACCTTGAAACCTTTTTGAAAGCCAAAACTACTTCTCCTGGAAAAATCCCTCTTTTTCAGCTGAAAACAGGAAAGAACCCTTTTCAAGCAAGTTCCAGTCAAGTGTCTTCCTCCTCAAAACCTCAGTCCAAACCTTAGTCCACAATGGCAGGTCAAAACCCACCCATGGATATGATGGACAGGATGGTAGCAGCCAGGTATGCTCCATTAGTCCTACCTCAGCCTTTACATGCTTTGCCTAGAGGAGATTATCAGAAATATATGCCCAGATTTAATGGACAAGGTGAAGTAACTGCAGAAGAACATTGGGAGGCTTTCCTGAGTTATGCAGACAATCAGAACATTGAAATTAAAGATATATGGATGAGGGTATTTGTTCAAAGTCTGGATGGAGATGTGAGAAAGTGGTTTAGAGAGTTTCCTGCCAACTCTATCACCATAATTGAAGAACTTCGAGACCTATTTCTGAGGCAGTGGGGAGACACCAAGGACCATACTTATTATATCATTGAGTTTGGTGCTCTCAGAAGAAAGAAAGATGAGACTGTTGTTGATTTCTCCAAAAGATTTAACAAGATGTATAGTAGGATTCCAGCAGAGATCAAACCTACTGAAACATCAGCCAAGCTGACTTATGCAAATGCATTTGACCATGAATTTTCATTATTACTCAGAGAAAGAAGACCCACCACTCTGCTGAACATGAAAGATGCCGCATTGGAGGTAGAGTCTAATTTGTTGGCTTCTAACAGGCTTAAAAAAGAAACACCTTAGCAGCAGTATGAAAGAAAGGGAAAGAAAGAATTTGTTTCAACAAGTGCTGCTCCTCAGTCTGCTGAAGCCAACATTGATGAAATGGCTAAGCTTGTGAAAATTCTTACTGCCAAGTTAAACAAACTAGAGCTTGAAAAGAATTCAACTAAACCTGCTCAAGAAGCTCAGAGGAACCCAAATAATCAAAATCAGTTTAGAAGGCAGTTTGCTCCTAGATTCATGCCAAGGGAGCGAAGGAATAATGACATCCAGCAAGAAAGAAGAGAGAATGAGGAACAGAGAGTACCTCCACCTTTCTAGAATAATGTAGCTGATGAAGAAGAGGTTGATGAACAGTTTCTCTTTGAAGAGACTGAAACAGATCAGGATATAAACCACTTTGGAGATGGTTTATCTAGAGGTTTCGTAACAGAAGAAGACTTTCTGAACTCTGAGTATTATGATGCTGATTTGTATGAAGTTGAAGATGATTTGGAGTTTGAGAAAACTGCTGTGAATGCAGCTGCTAATCAGAATGGAATTAAGAAGACTCTTAATCTCAGATCTGGTCCGAAACAAGTAGTCCAAGATCCCAAGAAGAAGGCTGCTGCAAATGCTCTTGCTGCAAATGCTCCTGCTGCAAATGTTCCTACAGCAGCTATTCCTGATAAACAAGTGTCTGATCCTGTCATGAAAAAGAGGCAATCTGCAGAAAAATCAAAGAATGCTGAAATTGAAGAGGTAAACAAAGCTGCTCAGAATTTCAATTTGGAAACTGAATTAGGAAAGCTGAAAATCCCTGTTCCATTGACTGAATTAATAAAAAATCCCTCTTATAAACAAACAGTTTTGAAAGTAATGAATTCTGCTAGCAGTCATCCTGTTTATGACACTGTAAATTTACAAGAAGAAAGCCCAAAGATATTCATTGGGTCTGCTCTAGCTGAGAAAACAGAAAATGAAGCTGGTGCTTCTCCTCCCTTCTATGTTACCTTGACTGTCCATGACCAGATGATTCATAATTGTCTGTTAGAATCTAGAGCATCCCATAACTTAATGCCCAAAGCTGTGATGGAAGCCCTTGGTCTCAGTATCACAAAACCTTATCATGATTTATATTCCTTTGACTCCTGAGCTGTCAAGTGTTTAGGAGTAATTAAAGATATGGTTGTTAACCTTACTCAGCTGCCCATGAAGAGTGTCAGAATGGATGTTGTTGTAGCGGATATCACACCCAAGTTTGGTATGCTTCTTTCAAGATCCTGGGTAAAGAAGGTTGGAGGAACCTTACAGATGGATCTCTCATATGCCACCATTCCTGTTTTTGGTGGAGAAAATATGAGACTTTACAGATAACTACAGTTTGCCTACATTGTCACAGATGATAAAAACCCCACTAATCATCCATTGTACTCTATTGACAAAGATCTAGGGACTTTCATGTTGAATTTCAGTGATGAAGATAATTCTGTTGGCCTTTTACAAGTTGAAAAAGAAAAACCAGTGAAACATTGCAGAGAAGAAGAAGATCAGCTATGGGAATTGTATTTTGATGGATCCTCATGCAAAGAGGGTGCTGGAGCTGGGGTCTTACTCATTTCTCCTGGAGGTGAAACAGTGAAACTCATGTATAAGCTAGAGTTTGTTACCACTAACAACACTGCTGAGTATGAAGCTCTGATACTAGGACTGAAAGCTACTAAAGACTTAGGCATTCAGGAAATCACTGCATATGGCGACTCCGAGTTGGTTGTTCGACAGGTGAAGAACAACTATCAAGTAAAGCAGGATTTGTTGAAGGTCTATAGGAATGAAGTATGGGATATGCTTGACAATTATTTCATAGCATTTAATATCACTCATATTCCAAGAAATCACAATGAGACTGTAGACTCTTTAGCTTTGGCTGCCTCATACTTCAAAATTCCTAAAACTACTCAGCTAAGGTATCCTATAGAGGTAAGGTACAGACCATGTGTCCCTGACAATGTGAAACACTGGAGGGTTTTCGAAGATGATATTGAAATTAAGAAATTTCTTGAGCTTACAGATGAGTTTTCCAATGCTCAAATTGATCAAGATGAAGGACAAGAACAGGATTGTGAGGCTGCTGAAAATGAGTCTGCTGAATGTGAGTCTGCTGAAAATGAGTTTGCTGCACAAGAGATAGCAGGCCATAAGATCATTGAGTTGAAGAGTAACTTTATCCCTAAAGGGTTAGTGCCTTTAGAAAGAATTTTTACCAAAGATTACACTCCTTCAAAGCTAGTGGTTCAATCTTCAGAAGACAATGTAGTGGACTGCAATATTGGTACTGCAAAAAACCCAAGAATGGTAAAAATTTCTAAATATCTGACAGCTGAGCAAAGGAGCAGATATATCAAGCTTTTGAAAGAATATGTGGATGTATTTGCATGGTCCTATGAAGAATTAAGAACCTATGACACAGCAATCATTCAGAATAAGGTTCCCTTGAAGCCCAATGTCAAGCCTTTTCGACAGAAATTGAGAAGGATAAATCCAGCCTTATTTCCTGTGATTGAAAAGGAAATAAAGAAGTTGCTAGATGCAAAGATAATAGTGCCTCTCAGGTACTCTTCCTGGGTTGCAAATCTTGTACCTGTTAGGAAAAAGAATGGGGAGATTAGACTGTGTGTTGATTTTAGGAATCTTAACAGATCTTCATTAAAAGACAACTATCCTTTGCCAAAGATTGAACAGGTTTTACAGCAGGTAGTCGGAGCAAAGAGGATTTCCATGGTGGATGGATTTTCAGGGTACAATCAGGTTGCCATGCACCCTGATGACAAAGAAAAGACAGCTTTTACCACTCCCTGGGGGACTTTCATGTATGATAAAATGCCGTTTGGTCTGATGAATGCTGGAGCAACCTTTCAGAGGGCAATGGACATTGCATTCGTGGGAGAAAAAGATAAATTTTTTGTTATCTATTTAGATGAAATCACTATGTTCTCATAGTCTGATGATGAGCACTTAAAACATTTGAAGCAGACTTTCCAGAAATGCAGAAAATTTGGCTTGTCTTTGAACCCCAAGAAATCTCATTTTGTTGTTCAAGAGGGCAGATTGTTGGGTCACTTGGTGTCTGCTGATGGCATCAAAATTGATCCGAAAAGATTCCAAGCAATACTGAAGATTAGTTTTCCCAGGAGTAAGAAGGATGTGCAATCATTTATTGGTAAGATAAATTTTCTGCGGTGGTTTATTCCTAATTTTGCTGAAACCATAAAACAAATCACAGCTATGTTAAAGAAAGACCAAGAAGTCAGGTGGACTGTTGAAGCAAAGGCAACATGCGAGAAAATCAAGGTGGCTCTGACGGAAGCACCTTTGTTGGTAAGTCCTGATTTTACCAAGGAGTTCCTTACTTTTTCTTTTGCTTCAGCAGATACAATTGCAGCTGTCCTGCTTCAGAAAAACAAGGAAGGACTAGAACAACTAATTGCCTTTTTCAGTAAAACTCTCAGGGATTCTGAAATGAAGTACATCATTCTGGAAAATCAAGCCTATGCTCTGGTAAAGGCTTTGAAATTTTTCAGAATTTACATATTGCATTCGAAGGTTGTTTCATTTGTTCCAAATGCTGCAGTGAAAGATGTTTTGACACAACCCGATAGTGAAGGAAAGAGAGGAAAATGGATTGCAAAGATCATGGAGTATGATGTGGAAATCAGACCTACTAAGCTTGTCAAGGGACAAGGTTTGGCTAAGCTGCTGGCTGATTCAAATTGTCAGGCATTAGGATTACATATCATGGCTGAAGATATTGCTCGTGAAGAAGATCAAGTAGCACTTGAAAAGGAAAAGATCATGGACTTTTATTCATCTTCAGTTTGGTATGCTGATATTGTTTATTTCCTATTATTTTTGCAATGCCCTGAACACTTGGATAGGAAGGCTGCCAGATCTCTGAAACTGAAAGCTACAAAGTACTGTTTGGTAGAAGATCAATTGTTTTGCAAAGACCCAGGAGGTATCTTGTTAAGGTGTTTGGATCAAGCTGAAATTGGTGAAGTAATTTCAGAATCTCATGAGGGAGCCTGTGGAGGGCATAAGTATTGGAAAACTACATCATATAAAATTTTACGAGCTGGATACTATTGGCCTTCCCTATTCACAGATGTTTACCAGCAGGTAAGAACTTGCATACCCTGTCAGAAATTTGCAGGTAAACAGAAGTTGTTGTCTTTGCCCTTAAAGCCTATTGCAGTCAATGCCCCTTTTCAGCAATGGGGTCTGGATTTTATTGGATAGATAAATCCAGCATCTTCAGGAAAGCATCATTGGATTCTGACTGCCACAGATTTCTTCACAAAATGGGTGGAAGCCATTCCTACAAGGAATGCTACAGATAAGGTGATTATGGAGTTCATTGAAGACAATATCCTGAGTATATTTGGCTGTCCACAGAGATTAATAACTGATAATGCCAAGGCATTCAAATCCAAGGCAATGGTGGCCTTCTGTGAAAAAAATGGCATCATTCTGAAGCACTCAACTCCCTATTATCCTCAGGGAAATGGCCAAGATGAATCATCTAACAAGAATATCGTTCAAAGTATCAAGAAATTGCTGAAGCATAATAAAAGGTCCTGGGATTCAATGCTGAAATATGCATTGTGGGCAGATAGAATCACTGTCAAGCATGCCATTGGCACTTCTCCTTTTCAGCTGGTTTATGGAACATAAGCGGTGTTTCCTATTCAGCTGAGAATTCCAGTGATGAAATTCCTTCAAAATTCTCAAGAGGAATCAAATGATATGCAAAGGAGGATCTTTGAAATGATAGAGTTGCAACAGCATAGAGATAAGTTGGACAAAGAAGCTCAGCTGTATAGAGCTAAGGTAAAAAACAGGTTTGACAAAAGAGTTAAAGAGCATACTTTTTTAGAAGGTGAGTTGGTTTTAAGATGGGATGCAAGAAAGGAACAGAAAGGTAAGCATGGCAAATTTGATAATCTTTGGTTTGGCCCTTTTCTGATATCAAAAATTTTGGAAAATAATACATTTATCTTGCAGTCCTTGGAAGGTGAGGAATTGCTCAGCCTTGTTAATGGGCGATTCCTCAAGCATTTCTACAGTTTATGAGATCATTTTCACTCTTCATTCTACATACCGTTGTGAGTGAGGTTGAATAAAGACTCCATAGCCCAATGGAAGTTTGCATTTAGGTAAATAAAAGACAGAAGGCACTAGTCTACAGGTTCTTGAAGCCTCGCAGGGAGGACTTCATCCCGCAGCTAGAGCCAGATGTTAAGTCAGTAAATTTTTCTTCATTTCTGGTTTATTTTCTCCATTTTTGGTTTGTTTTTTCAATTTATTTCAATTAAGGTTTTGTTTTTTTTTAAATTTTAGTTTTAGTCTCCTTTAGGAGTTTTATGGATGATTGAATAATTTTTTAGCCTACTTTTTATAAGTTTTATTTGATTTTTTGGTCTTTTGCATTTCAAAAGGGGTTAAAGAAAAGTCATATTATCAAAAATTGATTCATTAATGTTTATTTGGAGATCATCTAGACTTGATTTTTTAACCTAGCAACTTTTTAAACCTCCGACAAATTAGCAGAAAGCTGAAAAATAGCGAAATTTTAACACTAGCCATATTCTTGTAGCGCTGGACAAAAATTTAACAAAGGGCGCGCTACAAGAATATCGCGGCCCTTTGTTTTTTCAATTTTCAAACAAAATTCTATCATGATTTCAGTTTGTAAATGACTAATCGCATTGGGTGAGTGGTTTAGCACGTGTAGGCTGCAGTTTAAGCACGATTTCAGGTGGTTATCAGTCTCGAAACAAGTTAGGCTCATCATAGCTTATAATACGGAAGCAGTTGGATAGATATCAGTAAATCTCGGTCTAAGATGGCATAATTCTCTTTTTACACGTATTATCATAGGAGAAGAGTGCTCGTGAAGAAAATCAAATCACTAAGAAGGAGGATTATGTTGCTGTGGAGAAGAGACAGTGTTATAGACGCCAGCGAAAATTAGGGCTTCTTAATTCACTTACCTTCAATCAAAGAAATTATATGAAGACACCTGTACGCATAAGAAGAGGCAGTTGATAGTCCAAGATGAAGGTTTAAGCCGTGGCAGTTCAATAATTCACAAGTATTTCAATACAAACCCCTAGAATTGAAAAAAAATTGGGTTTTTCTCGCTGGAGATTATTTTGGAGAAATTGGTTGCTGCAGAGGTTACAATAGGTTCTAAAATGAACCGTTCACCATAGAAATAGCTATCTGAAGCTATTATGAAGAATTTCAATGAACAGAGTGTCATAATAACCTTAAGTTTAAAGCATTCACTTTTGGAATTTTGAGGACAGTTTAAAAGGAAGGTTTTGCTCTCTAACCTACTCAAGAAACTCTGATATTGATGCATATTGGCTGTAATGAGCTAACTGAATAGGTTTCTTCTTAGACCTAATGCCAATTTGAATCAGAATCTATAGGAAACAGCATTGAGATCACTTATAGACTGTTTTATTATGTTCATCTTTTACTGTGAAAGTATTCAGTCTGCCTGAGAAGCTGGTGATAGTTCTTATAATTTGTAAAATCAATTGCTTGGAGAGCAATGTTCAATTGCTTGGAGAACATGTTGGCTTTTATATACAGGTTTTGATGACAGTCTTTGGCGAAGGTGAATATATTGCAGACAGTGGTCTTTTCTTTCTTCTCATACAGGTCCAAGTCTCCAGTCGATCAAATAAGCCAGTGGTTGATATTACTTTTGCAAAATCTGAAACTGTGAAGATTTTAGGGTTTGAATATTTAAGCGGGTTGATAAACAGAGATAGAAGTGCAATACTGAAATAGAATAGCCACATTCACTGACATCCTTCAATTACATTGAACAGCCTGGACACTGCAATTAATCAAAGTGCTATTTGTGTGATTTGAATCAGTTTGTATTGAAAGAGGAGTTCATATCTGAATTCATATTATACTTCTAGCCTCCTTGACCATAAAATGAAGAGTTTAAGTGGCTTATATTCTAAAACAGTTCAACATTATGCCTGATGGTGCATTTTTGAAATTAAGCAGTGTTATATTGTTCTTATGACAGTTTTCACTTATGATTGATCTATTCTCACAGTTTATCCATCTACAGGCCTAATTGTATGGTTGAGACAAGGGAACATTGAAGGTCTGTCCAGGAATGTATAGCAGATTGTGAAAGAGTTCAAAGAATAGAAAACCAGTTTATAAAGCATCTGTGAAACCTAAAACCAGATTGTTTCTAATTCCTGAAAGAAAAAGATGGGCAAGAGTGGGAAAAGTGGTAAGGTCAACAGGGCTGAGCCCACTGACTTGACCTGGATTGAGAAGCTTCCTGACTGTGCAGAATTGTTCAAACAAGCAGGCTGGCTGAAGTTCTTCAAGAAGATAGATGGCCACAATGCACAGGTGTCTTGTAAATTTGCTAAGGGACTTAAAGATGATATGGTCATGATGGATGCTCTAAAATTCAAATTGACTGTGGAATTAATTGCAGAGGCTACTGAGATTAGTAATGAGGGTGAACGTTGGTTCAAAAAGTTGCCTTTTGATTTTTAACGACAAAGGTACCTGTTGCCTAATGTGACTCCTGACTGGAACAAGGGTATTCTTATTCAAAATTTTAGGAAAGAATGGATTGAGCCCATAAGGATACTTCAGAGCTATGTGACCTATGAGGGCAGGTATTCATTTGTATTTAAATATCATTTTAGATTCCTCCAACACATAGTAGGAGTCTCTAAGATGAACCTTCCCTTCTTCTTTTTGAGGAGCCTGCAGAAGATGTCCAGCAGGATAAAGCAACATGAAGATCATACCTCACAATCTCTTTTTCATCATGGTCTGATCAAACTGATCATCACCATAGTGTTGCAACATGAGGGTAGGACATGGGACTTCTTTTTATTCTGGTCAGATGTTCATCCACAGCAAGAAGACCAGCAACCCAAGAAACATATTGATAAGGGAAAAGTGATGATGAAAAAGTTAGGTCACACAGTCAAACCTGTAGATAGAGATAATGTTAAGGCTAAGAAGGTAGCTGAGCAGGTAAAGGCTGTCAGTCAGTTCAAAATGTCTTTAGATTTCCCTAAAAGCAGGTACTCATTGTTTGCAGGAGAAAAAGTGCAGCCTAGTTTGCAATTGCCACCAGCAGCAGATACTCAAGAAACCAAGACTGTTGATGAAGAGAAGGCTGCTGTACTTGAAGATGAAATGCAAACTAAACAAAGAAGCCCCCTCACCATTCTATCTGAGGATGAAGGATATTTATTAGAGGATGAACAGCTAGTTGATGAAGCAGAGCTAAGTGCTGAAGCATGTGGATAATTCCTCACCTCAGAGGTTAAATCAGCTAGACCTAAGAAGAAGAAAAAGAGGACTGTAGCTTCATACAGAAGGCCTAAAACTAGGCCAACTAATAAACTCAGGTTGAATATGAAAAAGCTACTTGATCCCAAGCTAAATTTCAGACAAGAAGCTGTTGTGATTGATTCTTCCTCTAATGAAGAAGCAGAAATTGTTAAACAGGGCAGCAAAAGCAAGGGGAATTCAATTGCCAAGCCTTCTTCTTCTTCCCAACCTGCAAAGACAAAAAGATCACAGTTAGTAAGAGAAGTTGAACAGCCTAGGTCTGAATTATCTGAAATAATTGTTGAGATTAAAGATAGACTCATCAAACAACAGGAAGAAGAAAAAGCAAAGGCATGTACTCTTGAAGATCAGGAATGGGATGAAGAGGATCAAGCTATACTCAAGCAAGCAATAATTTTAGAAGAGTCAATTGTTCATGTTTATTTCTCAGATCTTTTAATGCAGGATGCAAATGTATTGGAAAACCCTAATTTTGATGATGAAAGCTTGCAGGTAAGAGTTCAGAAATACAAGCAGTAGGTAAAACAATTACAGGAAAATAATGACAATTTTTTTAAAATCAACAAGGGGCTTATAGAGGAGCTGCAAGATGTACATCATCATTTCCTACAACTATCAGAAGTGTCTAAAGAAGTGTTAAAAAGGAAGGCAGCCACTGACAGATATTCTACAGAGCTAGAGAGGACAGTTGAAAGCTTACAGCAGGAGAATGAAGACCTTCAGAAAAAGGTAGCTGATATGGAGAGGAAGCACAAAAGAGCAAAAAAGAGGTCTCGAAACCTAGATGGTTTAGACCTACTTGCTGAAGCAGCAAAGGAGATTTGAGTTAGTTATGCTTTAATTAATGAGTCAGTTTGACAAACAGTTTTTGTTAAATGATTTGCTATTTTTAGCAATTTGTAATTTTGTAAAAAAATACTTTTACTTTACCTTAGTGATTCGATGGGGATAGTTAGGAGGTGAGACCTAACTGATTTTGGGAGAATGTTCCTATTTAGAGGAGTTAGCAATACATTGTTAGGGTTCTGATTTTTGGGAGCATCAGGAGGTCTGTAAGCTGCTTATACTTTCAGACTTGTTCAGAGATAGGTACTGTAACTCTTATAGGCATTTACTGATGAAATAATGTGATATATGACTTTTTCCCCTTCATTTTGTCTATGTTGGATTTGTTATTGAGCATGTTTTGCTTCTTAAATGATAAATTCATTGCTAGTTAATGTGTTTTTCTGGTAATGCTTATCCTTTAATGTATGAACCTCAGCATAGTCTCTTTGATTGGATATTATGTGATATGTTAGGCATCTTTGTCAGTTTATGTTTATGATTTAGTTGTTTCTTTTCTCTTGAATGTATTCCCTGCATGTTCTTGAAGCTTACAACCATTTAAATCATACCAAAAACCCTAAACTTTGTTTTATTTATTGAGTTTTACTCTTGAGATTGTGTTGGCTTGTTCCCCTAGCCTTAGGAACAATTTCTGGCACAAACACACTGCCAGTGCAACTAGTTCAAGCCCCTGCCCCCGCTCCACTCGCTCCATTGGGACAAATGTTTGCACAACAAAACTTTCCCAACCAGCCTATCCCCAAAAATCAACAAGGGCAATCTCAAAATAACCGGTCCAACAACCAAGACAGTAACCAACCACAGGGAGGTGGTCAACAACCGAACCCTCCCAACAAGTTTGCGGCAAACTGGCCAGCCCAAAACCCCCCACGACAGAATGCATGAAGACACAATGCCCTGTTGTGTACAAACCAACCATGCACACTCTGTGACATTTATGGGAACTACACATTCGAGTGTCCTATCATGGCTCGTGCTAAGAAGGTCCTTCAAAGCAAGGCCCAACAGGCCGCCAACGTGGCAAATCAATCCCAAACCAACCCAACACCACAAGGACCCCCATCCATGGTGCTTCAAAACCCACTACTAGTCCAAGGATTGGTGGCAACTACATCCCATCCCCAGGCCAATCCTAAAGCTCCGGGGGAACCTCCCATTGTCGAAATAGGTGTTCACCACCTGCTAGCCATGACGACTGAAGAGGTCAACTTGCAAACCTGACAGAATCAGTACGATACCACCATCAACTCTGCTGACACATCAGCGGCATCAATGTCCAAAACAGTCAACCTACCTATTCAATTACCCCCATTCCCGTGCCCCCCGGTATGCAAGATTGCCAATAACACCAGGGCTAGAGCTATAGTTAGCTATAGCATTGTGGATGATTTGGCCCAAATGCCAACCACCATGTCCACTCTTGAGGTACTTAAAACATGCCTAGTGTAGCAGAAAGCCTTACTAGCCACTCTAGGGGTAGTATACACCTCTGACTCCAAGTTGATTAGATTTGACACAAAGAACAAGGAACCATGCATGCCCTCGACCATCGCCTTCAAAATCTCGGTGTCCATCTAGAATTTAGTCGTGGATCGATGCATAGTAGATGAGGGGGCATCTACGTGCGTTATGTCTACCCTAGTTTGGCAGAAACTGAGATCACCAATTCTGCAACCATCCTTCACAACTCTGTGGGCTTATGATGGCCATCCCACTAAATCCCAAGGAATCCTCCCCCATGTCCCCATCACATTAGCTGGGAAGATAGTGGTGACCGACATAAAGGTCATCAATGCTCAACTAGACTATAAAATTCTCCTCAAAAGAATTTATATGTATGCCATGAGAGCGGTAGCATCAACTATCTTTCATCTCATGATGTTCCCCCACAAAGGGAAGATTGTGACGGTTGATCAACTCACTTATCATGATCCACAAGGGTTAACGGCACCCACCAACATTATTCCTACCATCACCACCATTGATCCACAAGGGACGACTACACACACTAATGTCGTCCCTGCAATCAACACTATGGTTGACAACAAACCAGCCTACGCATTTTTGAATGTGGGCCATGGGTTATAAGCCGATCCCACCATGATGGCTCCTTTCCCCTTAGTGTCACCACCACTGACACAAAATGAGACTACAGACTTGTGCATGGTCTCATTTAGCATCGCTACACCCAATTAACAACCGCAGCCGCAGCCCCAACCACAACCACACCATCGTCCACAGTTGCAACACCAACAGCAGCTGTAACATCACTCGCAACAGCAGCATTATGCACAGCCACAACCATAACCACATCCCCACATGCAACTGTCAGGGAGTTATTTTTGGCTCATCCCCATTCCATACGATTCCCTTCATCTTCCCCCAACCTGGTGTCATGAGAAAGCCGGTCATGGCCACCTTAAGCCTACCCAACTTTACGTTGGGAATCTCGGTGCGGTATCTTAATCCACCAGCTCAGCCAACAATGCCCCATGTTGTCTTAACCTCGGGGAAACCTATCACAGTTGAGTCCCACCCTCCACCCGATCCACACAAGCCAACCGCCGCACCCGCACCTGTACTACCCCAACCCAAAAGGTATAGGGGAAAGAACACCAAAGCCACTACAAAGCCATGACAAGTCCCACCTTGCACCATCTGTGAGCAATAGGGCCATCCAACTCAAAATTTCCCTAAAATCCCAGTGATCCATGCGCATCTAGATGCCATGGATACAAACAAAAAAATCCCCGTAGTTGAACTCCCAACCACACTGATAGTTAGGAACGAGGCATTGAGGAAAAACCATGCTTGCACCCTTTGCAGCTTGTATGGACATTACTCCCACCATTTCCAAGATCTACCTAAATTTCGAATGGCTCTCATTGACCTCCATCACTATTCCCTTGAGTCTAAGATCACCTTGATCGAAGAAGTTCACCCACCACCTCCTTCTTCAGAAACCATGTCCATTTACATGATGTCCAATTTGACTAACCCACTCATCTCCTCCTCCATCGATGGTCCATCGGACCTGTCTCTTCATTGCTTCAGCAATGATGAGGAGATACTTAAAGCTCTGACCGCCCCTGAATACCCATGGGACGACATGCACCATCACTCGTTCTTCCTCTTGAAAGAACTGGTGTTGCAATCTAACCAATTTTCCATGGAGACCAAGGATTTCATCCATGGGAAGGTTGAATGGTTCAAGAACCCAATCCCAGCACCTGATCCCTTCAAAGAAGGGAACATGGTGAACATTTTTCCAACCATAAAAATTGACATCTAAACCAACTCTGAGATCATTGAAGAAATCATACTGGGGGCATCTTGCTCCCCGGAAGAGGTCGATACCTACAAAGCTCTCTTCCAAGAATTCCGCGACATCTTTCCTTGGTCGTACATTGGATTTCCTAGCGTAGATCCATCCATCATGAAACACCACATCGATGCATGGCCTAATGTGGCACCCATATTCCAAAAGCAATGGACCATCCATCCATCCAAAGTGGCTGCGGTGAAAGCCGAGATAGAGAAGCTGTGCACATCATGTTGGCTTGTTCCGAAAACCTCATTGCGTGGTCGCAAAAGCAAACACAACACATTTATGACTTGCGACAAGTCTTCATGTGATGTCACCAGTGCATAATATACTTGAAGCAGTCCCCATGGGCCGTCTACAAGGATTCATTGTGTCACACAAAGAAATGACTGCTGATCCTTGGAAAGTCCAAACGAATTTCCCTCTAACGTCACCCCTTTGAGTGACATCGTTACAACTCATATTATAGTCTTTCTATTTTTTTTTTTTACACATTTTTTCCAAATTGAGTCTTATGTATCATTTCCTCTCGTTGCTTCAGATGGAGCACACCTTAGATCGGTATATGGGATTCGCAGATGGAGCAAGCAGATGGTCTCTGAACCTCACCTCACCTGCATGGGTAATCTACTCCCGCTCGCATGAGTTGATCCACATCAACAGAATATGTGTGGGCACCGCAACCAACAACCAGGATGAATATGATGGTTTCAACGACCTCTTGGTAGCTACTCTCTAGTTACACATTCACCTTCTTGATGTCTTCTTAGATTCCCAGCTGCTTGTTTCTCAATTGAAAAACCACTACCGAGTTCACGATCCCTGCCTCTTTAGAAATTACTTGTGCACTAAACAGATAGTTAGAACATTTGAATCCATCACATTCACACATGTTCTTAGAAACCTCAATAGTGTGGTAGATCAAATGGCTAACGATATTCTAAATTGGCACATCCACAACCGCATATAGGAAATATACAACCATAACATCATGCATGATCATGTCTAAAAAATACACACACAGTGTAATAATACATCACATAGACATTTGCATTCCACAACATAATAAAAAGACTCACATAATAAAACCATAAAAGCGCATCCACGTGCGTAAAAAAATATATATATAAGTCAATCAGTTGCATGTCCAAAACATGTCCAATACAAAAATGAGAAGCCACATATGCTTTCTCAGTAGGATATACATAAGCAACACAAAAAACCCCTAAGTGCACCAACGCACTAGGGACAGCCCCACTAGGCCACTAATCTGACTCAGACCCATCATCTGACTCAATATCATCATATTTAGAAGAGGACTACTCCACTGCAGGAAGATCACCTCTCGCTATTCGGAAAAAGTTCTCACAAGGCACCGCCATCTTCCTCATCATGCCAGTCAACTCTAGAGAAAGGTTGTGAATAGCAACAATCAAATTAATACTCAGGTGCTGCCAGCCATCATCTGTCACTCTAGTAGCAAGATCCTCCATATACGGCACCAATCCATCCATATCTCGATGCTGCCTGTGGGAGCTCCCAGTAGGAACATCCGTAGGAGGTACGGTAACAACCCGCCTCTGATGCCCAGGCGGCGGGTGAGGACCAACATCTACACATACAAACAAGGACACCATCAGTCCATGTATATCAATATGAAAACCACTAACCAACTTAACTATACTATGCATAAAGATGAACATAAAAACATCACGCATACATACCAGCTAGTCGCCACGCCTGGACATGAGTTCGCGGCATCTCAGGGTCTCCCTACAAATCCATACCTGCATATGGGTACTCCTCGATCACCACATGAAACTAGAGCCACTGCTCCAACAACTCCTTCATAAAAAAGTGGCACCCTCTGCTACCACCCTCGCGAATCATCATATGGCACCACCTGTACATCCTCGTCTCCCGCGGACCACTATCCTACATGGCCCGATGAGGACGAAGTGTAGGTACTTTCCCAAAGAAGAAAGCACACAAGAAGGAGTCAAAAGAAAAACTAGTGCCAATAGTCTTCGGCTTGTTTAGCTGACGATGAACAACCTCCAGATACATCTGGCCCCATGCATAATACGTGCCACCTATAGCACATTCTACTAGCTATAGCTGACCACCATAAATCTTGTGGCTCCCTGTGGAACCCAAGATACACTATAGTAAGGTCCCCACCACCCGTGTGGACAAATCCTCGATGTCACACATCAGGATGTACGAACCACGCACGCACGCCATAGTATAATAGTGTCGATCACACAGATCCTCCAATGTCTCCCCCCAAGATAGCACAGGTACCATGTCGCCAACCAATTGCAATATAGGGAGCTCAGTAATGAATTATACATCCTTCAACATAATCTCATTGCGCTAGCCCTGAAAGAGGAACACCTCCTCGTCAACATCCCAGAAACCTATCATTGTTTGCATCAGCAAACCCAAGCTCCACATAAGGGGTATCCTCATAAATTTTAGCAATCCATAATGGGATAATGTATCTCTAACAATCTCGTCATGCAAGGATGCATCCCTGACACTCTTGTAGTCTCTCTCCCTCCACTTGATCTCCACTATCCTGCACAATTAAAAACCCTGATGTGAGCCATTGCCATCATAAAAAAATCACCCAAAAGAGGCTAGGGCGCACCTGTTTGGGAAAAACGAGCACCCAGGGCACTCATAATTGCCCCACAAGCACACCCAGGATGCACCTTTTCCTTTGAAAGGTGCAACTTGGCCCCCATGAAACCCCAAACTGCTCATGGGGGGACTTCGGGTGACCAAATCTAGCAAATAAACCACTAAAATGATGAGATTTAGTGAGAATTTTTACTTGCAAGTCAGGGCACGCAAAACCATCGATTGGATCAAAAGAAATAAACAAATGAAGAATTAGGGCCCACCTCTCCAACTCCATAATGAACAGTGAAAATGACACTTCACCATGTGGACCCCCCCTTTTATAGGCCCCATTTGACCTAATTTATTCTGCTCGACATAACAGGACCATATGGACTCCGTTTGAGATGTTGTTTGCCCCACTAGTTTCAGAATTCTGCCCTCTATCTCTTTATGAGACCATGGTCTCATGTTCAACAAGTCAATTTTTGGACCATTTCCCACCAGTCACCTCGATTTACGAGCTATGACATGACAATGCAAGTGTCTACAAACCTGTACTTGTATCACAATCCCCGATCGCAACTCATGCAATTTTTTGGGCCACCACCCATTAGGGAATGTAATTTTACTTTTATTTTTGTATTTATAATTGTCTTTTCCACCGCATCTTACATGGACATCTGGACCATCGTCCACAAAACCATTTATTTTTCTTGCATGTATTTGGCATGTAAGTGCCTCTGGACTTGTACTTACATCACATGTAGTCAATTTTGTCCACCGCAACACACACACACACTCTCCTGACCTCTATCTGAGAGCCACTTCGGTTTTCATGCCTCTGTCGCATCGACTCATGAGCCTCTGTCGCGATCTATCCCATGCATGTACTAGTATGTTTGATATCCTTCTACTCTGTCCATACTATGCAGATGGCCTTTGGACCTCTGTCCACCGTCCCAACATGGGGCATCGCTTGTGCCACCACAATCAGTTGACCATATTGGAGTTTCGTTTAAGCTCTTTTTCTGACTCCTTAAAACAATGAAAAGATTGCCAAGTGTAGTTGCTTCCTTTCCCGCTCACTAAAGTATAGGAAAGGGCATCTGCGTCATCTCATTTACCTCCTTTTATGGACCATGTACACCAGTAAAATTAAAAGGACACCATTGGCACACTCAAGCCAAGACCATTCCCCTCTGCATACTTTTATGCTTTCTCGAGTAGAGGGGCCGCACTTTATGAAAAAGCTCAACATGGGTTGTTGTTAAGCTCTTTTCCAGCCTTCTCATCAATAAAAGATTTCCGAGAAAACTTGGTTTTGTTCATTCTCATAAAAGTATCTGAATGACCGTCTAGTCAGCATAGGTTTAATCTTTTTTGGCCTGATTGGACTACCAACGGTAAAGAAGTCTCTCATCCCCTCCAGGATGGGTGAGCTCTCCTATGCATACTTTTATCCTTTCTCAGGAACAGGAGACTACCAACAAAAAATATCCCCCACTGGAATATTCTTCGTGCTTTTGGACTCTCTAAAATTGAAAGCACCATTGAGCATTTACCTTCTTGGGCTCGCCAAAAATCCCCGAGATCATGCCATAACGGTGTCCCTAGACACCATCCCACAGAAAATAGTTTGGCAGTATTCCCCCATTGGGTAGCCTTTGTTTAGAGTACTCTACAATGATTCTTCCTTAGATCCCATCAATTTCAAAAGTGTCTACCTCCTCCAAGCATTTCCCATTTGTAGTGACATTCCCGATATTATAGCTATGATCCCATTCCCATGAGTCAAGTTTCATTTGCTGCCTAGTCTTCCCTACCATCATACTCTAAACAAAGGAAGTTGGAGTCTCCCTCCCCCTGCCCTTGTTCAAATATTTCCCTTCCCCCCCCCCCTCCCCATTCAGTGAGTTAGTCCACAGATTGCTTCACTCTTTCCAGTTATCTCCCTCGCGCTCTTGGTTAAGGAAACATCATTTCCTTGGCTAGGGGCAGGTCTCCCTCTGTCAATGCCAACACACATATTCCAGAGGATAGGCCTAGAGGTCCCTGTATCTTAGATTCATGAACCTCATTGATGAGTTCCTTGGACCACTTGAGAGGAGTTCTTAGTGCCTCTCAGGATGGTTGTTTCTCACATGCTCGACTTCAACTACATCATTGCACCATTGAGATTCATACAGGGTTTTGTCCATACAATATTTGGTCGAAGACCTTGGATGTCACCTAACTCTATCACATTGGTGATTCCACTCGAGGGACCTAAAAAGGTTATGTCCCTTGTGATTTCTTGGTTGCGTTGGAGACATTTTTCAAAAGCCCCATCAGTGCTTCGATATTACTTTATGATTGATGCAGCATATTTGTACCACAGACACCTTGACTCTCAATCAATGAGTCCACATAGCTATGTACCGTTCCAGATCTAGCAGACCATTAGTTATGAATATATAGCATTCCATGAGAATGCCATGGGTCCAATGTACGAGATCATCATTGTATTCAGCCTCACATGGAGGCAACCATTATTGTAACATCAGCTGTATATGATCGACTCTTGTATTTTAGAGCATAGATCAAATTATTCTTTTGACATTGTCATGAGCATGGGGATGCTCGCCTCGTTCATATACATGTTACACATTATTTGTATCTCACCCATTTATGGGAACCATATTAATACAAAAACCAAAAGCCACCATGCCCCAGCCCCAGAAGCACCACCTCTATGCAGCAAATTCTATGATGTCTGTCAGCCATACGTTGAGCTCCTACCCTCACACATCAGGGGGAAATTTGTTAACCCAAAAATTCTCCACTCAGCTCTCAAATGGCCTACACCACCCAAAAACACCATCTCACGACCCTCATATCACTCTATTAGACCCCCACACCCTCAAAATAGCTAAAGGATGAAGAAAAGGGCTTAAAAACCCCCAAAAGGAGCCCAAAATAGTCTCCTAGGAGCTAAAACCCCCAAAAGGGGGATAAAACCCTAAAATGAGCTAAATTTAGGGCAGAAGGGGCTAAAATCCAAAAAAAGGGGCTATAGCCCTGACCAAGGGCTTAAAACCCTAAAACCCCTTGAAAAAACTCTAAAAGGAGGGTGGGGGTCACTCTCAAACAAATTCTCCCTTGCATATTGTTATGCTGCCCGTGGATGCCTGGAGACCTTTGCCTCTCAAGCCACCCACACTCCCTCTCCTCCATTTCCATTGAGCCATTGCTTCCCCATCCAAGAGAGGTGCTTCCACAAGCTAGGGCATTGTGGCCCATTTCCACTCAAGAGAAGGTATAACCATATTTCATGTTTTGTTTCTTAGTTTCTTAGTTTTCTTTGCTTTCTAACCCTTATTTCATTTGCACATTTTAGATCTAACATTGTTTTGCAGGTGTTTCAATCTATTGTCGCTTAGTATTTATTTGCATACTTTGGAGGAGGAACCCTAACCCTTGTGTGCAGAGGGGTTAATCATTGCTTCTATCTCCTTTGTATTCTTAGCTTAGTTTATTGTTCTGTTGATTTACCTTACGTTTTATTTTCTACATTTACCCACTAGCAGGATCCTACCCTTCTGCCCTATAGGCAGAAGGGAGCCATTCCTGCCCTTGTAGTAGGGATAAATCCCTGCTACAGGAGCACCTTGGTCTTCAATTATTGTCGCTATTGGAAAACAACACTCTTTTCATTAGGTGTGGTGATATTGGTTACAAATTTTGAAAAATATTTATCCCCTTGATATATTGAATCATCAAGTTCCTTCTGATGTGAGTAACCAAATTTCATATGCTCTTAGGTAAAATGATTAGCTAGGAAGGACTTTGGGTCATGCATTCTCTTGGGGGATTCCCCAAGTTTCAGAGTAACAATTTTATTTCCTAGAGTGCATGCATGGGTAGAATATTTTTATCAGAAATGGTTCAAGGATGAGGGGGAACTTTGGACAAGGATTTCCTCTTCGCTGTAGTAAACTTAGGAGAAACTCCATCAACCACAGTATGAAAAGTAATATCCTTCAGAACCATTCTTTCTGGAACTATCCTGCGCAACATATAGGTAGTGTTTATACCCTAGATCCTGATGTATGAAAAATACTCACCTACATTCCAATCCACCATGGTGGTGACTAGTGCTCTTGCTATGTCATAAAAATTAGGGGAATCACCTTTGAAAATCCTTTTATGCAGTAATCCAATAATCCAATAAAGTGGTCACATATGTCATGTATGAGCAGGACAAATTTTTACTCCCACATATCGAACAGTAAATATGGTCAGGGGGTGCAACCCTCATCCAATTCCATCCCATGGATGGGAGGAAATGATCCACAAAACACGTCCATTACATAAGCTAATAGAAAATATGTGGGATTTTTGGATGTCATAGTTTTTTGGTACTTATATATGGATTCCTTAAAATAAACTAATAGAATTCGAGCCCAGTTGAAGGACTCCCCTATGGTAAGAATATGATGGGTGAGGGGCAATCATTGTGCCTTAAACAATATGTAGTTTAGTAACCCGTATAGTATACATAACATGGACGACAATAGGGAAAAATCTTCACTAAACCAAGAGATAAGGTATAATTTATCTGGTTTAGGAAGGAATTTTGCAGGGTTATCCATCCATGACTTTATCATTTCCTAAAAGTTATATTATATGGAAGAAGCCTCAAGGAATTGCTTGTTGAGAAATTGTTGAGGTGGGTTGAGGGCATAGGATCTGGAAAATACCTCTGGATGAAAGGTGGCCAGCTGGGTGTGAGCCTCATCATCAAAAGAGTGGTCTTGGGGGTTTGAGTGATCAACCATTCACTTCATGGGGTCTTTATAGGGCATAAAAGTAGGCTTTCCCGCTATATCATGGATTTATGATTTTATTATATTCAAGAAAGTCGACTGGTCATGTTGGATGCCGGAGAAGTCATCATTGTCGAAAATGGCATAAATATTAGACCAGTCTAGAACATAAGTTTCATATACCCACCCACTGGTGTAAGAGAAGGTTGTGGAACTTGGGTCTTTGTTCGTTTTCTCATTGAGAGTGGTTTTGGACCTTGTGTTCCTCGACATGGTTGCAGGGTATGAGGTAAATTCTGGTAAAAATTACACAAAAAATAATCAATTTTTACCCAAAGAAAATTACTGAAATTCAACCAATGGGAAGCAAGAGATTCAAAAAGACTTACAAGTAAATCACTTAAGAGCAATAGAATTCATGGGCTTGATGAAAATTCACAGCGAATTATTTTTCCAAGGTGAATATTGTAAGTTAAAAATGATTAAAAAACAGTGAAAAATTGAGAATATTTAAACTAACAATCGCAACGGAGAAATGAATTTAAACTGTAAATTCCAAAAAATCAATGGTTAAGATTGAAGCGGGAAATGAAATTGTGGAGATGAACTTTTAACAAATTTTCATTTTTGATTTCCGCAATTCACAATGTGCATTGGAGGTTGTGGAATTGCGGGATAACGTTTATGACTAGAAATTAGTTTTATTGCTTCCGCAATTCAGAATCTACATTTCAGTTTGCATAATCGTGAAAGAGAAATTTTGTGATTTTATTGTGTTTTGAGTTTCCGATTCTACATTCCGCATTGCAGGTTGGGTAGTTACGGAACTGAAAAATTGAAATTTTATTGTGAAAATATTTTTTGATATCCGCAATTCATATTGCAGGTTGCAGGTTGCGGAAAGGTAAAAATGGAAAATAAAATAGATTACAACATCTGCAATCCACATTGCGGGTTGTGGGTTGCAGATAATCAAATTTCAAAACCTTAAAAAAAAGACTTCTACTATCCTCTTTTGCGGATTGCGGAAACAAAAATTTGAAAGTAAAGAGAATATTTTCTGTAATTCATAAACAAACAAAAAACAAGGTTTTGAATGAGCATGTTATTAGGTTTCAAACATCATAAGATAAAAGGGATGAAAGAACCAAGGAATAATACCCAATAGTAAAACAGTAACAATAAAAATGATGCTCAGCTGACAAAGGAAACTTAGAAGCAATAGGGAAGCCCTGTGACCAATATGTAGTAAAAAAGAGAATCTTATGATGAACCTTATGAAATCCTTGATCCATTTCAGGATTATCTAACCAAAATGCACCTTGAATTATTAATTATTAATTAGTGACTTTATTTCGACACATATATGCATATTTTTGTTCTCTTCTTTTTTTTTTCTGAGAAAATAAACTAACCAAAACTTAGTTGAAACAAGACCATTTCCTTGTAAGATGCAATTCCATTCACAAATCCTACCTAGAAATAGAACAAGATAGCTCTGTCAGGAGACTCCTCATCTTTTAGTTTTGAAACTTGAAGCAATTACCATGGCTTGGTAACCACCTGTAGGTAATTTCATTCCATAACAGGATCCATGAGCATGATCAACCTGGCTTGTGATAAGACCCGTTGTCCTTAAATACAACAAGTGGTGGATAATCATGATGAAACAAAACAAGTATTAATTACAATGTAAATTGCAAGCCACTACCTTGGATTGGTAACCACCTTTTGGTAATATCACTCACTGAATATCTATGAACATGATAGGCTGACTTCTGATAAGACCCCATATCTTGCAATTCACACTTATTTTGTTGAATTTTATTTCAAGGTGATACCCAGAATAGAACAAGTTTGACCATGCTATGGATATTTGTTTCCAGCCACTAATGGAACATATGATAGGAAGATCAAATCACTACTAAGATTCAATATCACAATGAGATTTTGTAAAGATAGTGACTAAGGTGGGAAACATTGAAAATTAAAAGGTCTTCCCATATTATTTCTTGTATCTCCATGACAAAACACTTTTGCATTAAAATCGAGTAAAATGTTACAACTACCCACCTTCAAATCTCTCAGCTAAAATTTCTGGAGATAGACTAACCACTAGCTCTGGCCAAATGCTTAGTCATTATCATGTTTGAAATAAAGCAAGAATTCCAATCAAAGAAAAAGAAAACAAAAGAAACACACCTATGTACATATAAGCAAATGCTTACCTCAAGTAAATTGCTTCTTGAGGAGTTTGATGTTCACTAGATAGGCCTCAAAGAAGCCTTTCAGTGTCTACAATTGGACAGTACTAGGTCCAATATTTTCTGTAATATTGAATGGCTCATGCCATAAGCATTGAAATTTAGTATAAATCTTTTTGTCCTTATGGGGTTTGTCCCATTGCAGCACCAAATCCCCAACTTGAAAATCTTGTTCATTCGAATACTTGTCATCAAACCATCTCTTAATTATTTGTTGGTGTTGGTATAATTAATCTTGCACTTCTCCCTTTCCTATTCAAGTTTAAGTAATGTATCAATTCTATTTTGAAAAGGAGGGGAGTCATGATATAGAAAGGATTGAACCAACTACAATGATGGAAGTAGGAGGTATGATGGAAGGACAACCTCTTTTCCATAAACGAGGCAATAAGGAGAGTTTCCAATGGAAGATTTAGGAGTTATACAATCTTCCCATGGGGAATTAAAGATATGGCTATGAAAAATATTGTGATGTGTGGAAACAGGTTTCTTTAAAATATTGATCAAATTTTGTTTGGAAGACTTTGGAAATCCATTTCCTTGTGGATAATAATTAGCAAAGTACTTGACTTTGATCCCCTCTTTGATGGAATACTGAGTAAGATAAACAAAATAAAATTAAGGTGCATTATCAAACACCAAATATTCTTGGACTCGAAACCTGGTGACAAAATTACTCTCTAGAAAATATATTACTGAGTTAGTATTAGCAACCCTAAGGGGAATTGCTTCTACCCACCTAGTGAAATAGTGTGTTGTAGTAAGGATATACCTGTGCTACACGAAATAATGAGGAGTAAAAATGACAATGAAATCCAGTCCCCATTTCTTAAATGGAAACTAGAAAGAAATAGGCTGAAGGGGAAAGGAAAGTTTCTTTACCTTACCCGCACATCTCTGTCAATATTCACATCTTCGGAAAAAGGCATATGCATATTTAAATAATGTTGGACAATAATAGACAACTCTCAGGACCTTGTGAGCAGTTGTTTTTCCTGAAAAGTGTCCTCATGCATGCCTTGCATGTAATTTAAATAGGACATTTTCATCTTCTTCCTTTTCTAAACATATAAGGAAAACACCATCATATTTTCTTCTGAAAATAACATTATCAATGGGTTGGTAAGGTGATTCTTTTAGTATTAAGGATCTTGTTGGTCTTCTCTGGGAAGACTCGAGTTTAATTTATTGTACCAACAAAACCCCTACCTCACTGGCCCTTTTGGCAACAGACTGCAGAACAGCCTGAAGTCTCACCCAAAGTGATCCTAGATGGGGTGGCTGAAGAATCACGTTTCCTAAACCAGGTTCTGTAGCATCCTAGATTCTCTTGAATCCTTAACCAACGAGGCCTCTATGCAAGGGATATTTATCTCTTCCTAGCTGAATCTGCTATCTGACTGGATCTTATCGTATTGTAGCTTCTAGGACTATGTGCAAACTTACTCTTCTGCTCCAATCTTAACTTGCGATATCTCACACCGCAGCTTCCCCACCAGTGCGATATCACCTTTCTACGCTGTGATATTTCCTATAGTAAGACTTAATATGCTCATTAACTTTCGAGGTCCAGAGGCTTCCTCTCTGGGTATAATAGCTCAGTTAACCTTCATTAAGGTGTTAAACAAATTCACTTACACTTTTACAGTTTAACATGCTTAACATCAATGACACTCAACTTGCTGAACTCATATACAGAAGTCACTTAACACTGTAACTATTAGCTATCATGAATCAAGCACTGATAAAATCATATACATAATAATTAACACATTCAACTCACCTGTAACCTTCTATGTTACTGTAACTGAAGGATAACATACATACATTCATTAACTGATAGCAAAGTTCATGTAACAGATAGCAGATGGCAAATAAGTAATGCACAATCACATGAAACAGTCGCACAACACACGGATTTTACATGGTTCACTTCTAGGGAGGAAGCTATGTCCATGGGAACTATGCTTATATTATATCTGGAGAGAGTAACACAGTTCCCCTGCAACCTATTATGCAGCTTGAGATCTTCTGGGAAACACCACGCACACAGCTGGGAGCCCTTCTCTCTTATATATCTTCTCTTCCTATTATGTTTTCTTCTTGCAATATATTCTTTCTCTCTCTCTCTCTCTCAATCCCTGTGGATTGTTACATTCATGCTCAAGGGGTCAGCTGCTGGTTACAGTAAGATACTGTGGGTTTTACAACAGAACCAGAGCTCAACTCTTCCTCAAGGTCTTACAATACTGATGAGAACTAGTAACAACCTGACCAACTAACCTTTCATAATACAAAATACATGCTTAAATATGTGGCCCAAAGGTCTCACCCTGATACAAAATTGTGGGCCTATCCCAACAGTAACCCAAAACCCTAACTGTGACAGTTGGCCTTTCTGTACTTTGGACTGCTGCTTACTGGTCACATTGTAGCTTTTTGCAGTCTTCCACGATTTTCAGTGCTGATCATGGGTATGGGCGCCGCTTCCTCGATCGCTCCCCTTCTTTTCGTTGTCTTTAATACCTCGGCCCATTGCTCCTTTTCCATTTATGAGGGTAGCTGATCCCTCCTGACTTCATCGCTGCCTTAAGTGTAGTGGTTGAGCTCTCTTCTCAGCTGCTTTAGGTACTGTTTCCTTTGACTTCTTTGCTCCGATATAGCATCTTTTCCTGTAGCTACGGGGCCCTGCTCCAACAATCCCCTAACACTTACTTGTGGCTCATCCCTGAGCCACTAACAACTGGTTTCTCTTGCTGTAGCTTCTCCTTGGCTTCCTGCGAAGTCCTTGCGAGTCTCCCCTTGAGTCCTATGACATCTTTGTCCATAGCTTTGACACAGTCTTGTGCCGCTTCAAGCATGACTTGAGTAATCATGGGGTCTTCTGCGCTATCAATTTCACTTTTTCTTGTAGTGAACTCCTTGACCTTCTGCTCAACCGCATCGACCAGCTCTACAATTTGTTCCTGATATGGTTGAAGCATATTATTAATTGTATCTCTTTTCCTCGCAACCGCTGTGCTTCCTATTGCAACTGGTTCATCTCTTTCATCTTATTCATATTTTCAAGAGCTCCTAAGCTCTTGACTTTTTCCTTTATTTTTGCTATTGCATTCTCTATGTTCTAGATGCTCTGCTGCAATTCCAGTTTAGTTGGGAGCTCTTCTAGCTCCGACCATGTCTTCGTCCCATCAGCTACCAATGACTCTGCATCATCTATGTGACACTTCATCTACATTGAAGTGAGTCTAAAGGCATGTGCCCTTGCTTCCTTGTCTACCTCAGGTGTTCCTGGTGCTTGAGCCTCAAGATCAGTAATCTACGCCTTGTGGTCTTCCTCCAACTTGACCACTGTTTTTTCCAGAGCCTTTTCTCTATCTGCAATTCTTCTTACTTTCTGCATTAGAGGAAAGGCAAATTCTATGTTACACTGGGGTAACTCCAATGTGATGTTTTGCAGGACCTGACTGAGATCCTATTCTCTTTCTTCATATACTCTCAACTCTTCTGCTTTTGTATGAAATCTTGCGGTGAGCTCTGCATTTTGTTGTCTCAGCTGAGTGTTCTACTTATAAGTTGCAAGCTCTCTATCCCTGAGCTCTATGGCTATCTGCTGCTGGATCATCTGTAGTTGATCAATGGGGAATTGTGCCAGATTAACCTCAAAAGGGTGTCTAACCTATATCTACACATCAATCACCGAAGCAGGGAATCGGACACTCCCTGGCGGTATCAGCACTGTATTGATGCGATCCTTTGCAAAGACTTCCTCGTGGGAAATCGATTGTAGTGATATTTCTCCTGTTGTCGCCTTGATAGGTGGAATCTTCATCACAGCAGTCTTCTCAGTGAGTGCCTTCAACTCCAGAAGCTGCTTATCCATCGTGCTCTGCAGCTTGTCTTGTGATGTCTGCATCACCTGAAATGAGTCCCGCATCTCCTTCTTCAATCTCGATGTGATGATATCATAGTCATCCTCTTTTAGTGCGGTCTGTGGAGCTAGGTTTGAGGCTTTGAATTTTTTCCTCTTTGGTGCCGGTGGTGGCACTTCTACTAAATATTTCCTCTTTTGTGCCACTAGTGGCACTTCTACTACGTCTTTTCTCTTGGAACCCACCTTATCCTTTCCTTTGTCTAATAGATCTAACGGTGCGGTATCTGTTGGTATAGTTCCTGCTGTGGCATCTTCTAATGCCTTCTTCCACTCTTCATCAAAGTATTTGATGACATCTTCTATATCTTGCGGTGTCATCCTGAATGAACCAATAGCCCATTTATCCGTTCTAAACCCTTTCGGCCTCAGATAGATTATATGCATGTCCGCAATGAAATCAAGTCGGTTGTGATACATGTCAACAACCTCTATGTTGATCCGCGGTGTCTCCTGGATGACTCGCTGCAATAGCTTATAGTATTCATAGAATACTATTATATTGATCTTTTTCTTGGCTGGACTGTTGCTTTCCCATAAGTTTGCATAGCGCGCGCCTCTGCACTCTCTGCCTCGTAGCTGTAGGAACTGGGTATGGGGCGGCTCTCTCCACCCAATGAATGCGCATAATATAAGCAGCCACAAGAAATGGAAGGGGTGGTTTGGATCATCCTATGCTGTCAAACAATCTTGAAGAAAAATATTTAATAAAAACAAACACCAATTAAATTGTTCACGTTCTGCAACCTACACGACAAGGTAAATTACTGATCCTGTAAATTCTTTTGGGCGTACTTTGGTTGACATTCTTCCTGCAAGCAGACTGGCTGTAAATCTGAGTGTATCATCTGTTAAGGCTATGAGGTCATAATCCCAACCTCCTCTCTGTAGCTTATACTTGTTAACTAAAAGCACTGGTAGCTTAGTATCCTTGCTTTTCCCTGATATATGCGTCTGAGGGTCCTTACCGATCTTGGACAGCCCAGTGATGCAGTGTATCAAATCGACGTTCAAATCAACCCTGTTACCCAGCCAGAGGTAAAATCCATGTACACAAGAAAGTAGCACTCGTACCACAACATTAACCTCTGCACCTCGTCCGAAGTGTGGTATTCTCAACAAATTGAGCAAGCCTGACTGCTCAAGAATCTGGACTTGCTCCATAGGAACAAACTCATCTGCATTGGTCCTCGGGTTCCTCTGAACCGTAAGATATTGATCCAACTGAAACTGAGGATATGTCTTACTATCTCCAAGGTTATAGTCTGTAAATTTGAGAATAGGGACATATCCTAACAGGTCTCCATCTTCCTTTACGTGAGGATCAATCGATGGTAGCGGAATAGGAAACTTAGCACCCTTGGGAATGGTTACCTCTGGTGTGTCCTCAACTCGCGGCACAATGTATCTTGTTTCCATATGAACTTCTTCTTCCTGCTCTGGGCTGGACTCTTCTACTATCTGAGCTTGACTCTTCATCCTTGGCATCTGCTTGACTTGTGGTGCACCTAGTTTCATAACCTTGGGTAGTGTCGTCATAGCAGACTCTAGGCCACCATGCTGGAATCGTCGCACAACGTCTTCTAAAGGTTCCTTCTCAGACATAAACCACCTGGTGCAGTACTCTGGACTGGTAATGGCTGTGAAAATGGGGAAACTAGCACTCTGTAATTGGAGTATCTCTGCACAGGGAAAACTCTACAAATTGCTCTATAACTCTCAGAAATCGCAAAAGTAACCCTTCTGTATGAATGATCTATGTATTTATAATGAAGGTGATAATCTCTGAAACAAAGGTTGCTTAAGCTAGACCTGTTGGCGGAATTTATTGCATGGATAAGCAACACCCGGTGCCCCTATCCTCATTAATTGCTGAAAATCCGATCAAATCTCCCTTGAAAATTGTGTACAGGCATCAGTCTCGACCAAGATTTACCAAATCTAGGACAATCCTTGTATTGTTTCCAAATCTAGGGCAATGTATACCTGTCATATCTAGATTAATTTCTTGTCAGAGGGAAAAGTGATTGGCCCTCTATCCCTTTTCAAAATTGTCTTCGTGGCATGGGGAACATCGCCTCGCTGCAATGTCACACTGCATCGTCCTGAACCAAAAATTGGCATGAAACTCCGCAACGTTCCAACTCCACAAGCGTCCTATGACTTGCGCAAAATAAACTTTCCCACTGTGATTCCTCCTACATAGAACCCCCCCCCCTTTTATTTTGGGTGTAGACTAATTATGGGTGTGATGCCTCCTTTCAACTATACTGGACATCTGCACCATCTAGTTCTCTGAGTTAGGGCTGGGAGGTGGAGTGGCTATCACTATAAAGCTTAAGCCTACTGCCATTAACCAAAGTAGGAACAAGCTCCCCATTCAGTTTACTGAGCTGAATGGCACCTCCTTCTGTGACCTGCTGAATCTGATATGGCCCCAACCAATGTGTCTTGAGCTTCCCTGGAAACTTAACAAACTTGCTATCGTAAAGGAGCACTAGGTCTCCTATCTGAAAATTCTTGCTCTTGATGTGCCTGTCATGCCAAGATTTTTCTCGTGCCTTCTGCACTTTTTGATGGAATCCTACGATGAATCTGTCTTCTTCTAAGGAAAGCAGCTACGCTCGTCTTTCATTCATTGTATTTGTATCATCCATCTCGATAATTTGAGCAATTCTTAAACTGGGAATGATATATTCCGTAGGCATAATAGCCTCTTTTCCATACACCAAGATGAAAGGTGTGTGTCCTGTAAGTTTCTTGCATGTAGTCCTATAATCCCATAATACAGCATTAACCCTGAGGTCCCAATCATCTCTTTGGCTGTTATAAATCTTAGTAAGAGAATTTTCTAGAATTTTGTTAAAATCCTCCACCGTACCATTAGCTTGTGGGTGGTAGGGAGTGCTCTTATGATGTTGTATTTGAAATTCCTCCATCAAGGCCTGAATAGTGCGATTCAGAAAGTGTGTTCCTTGATCACTCATCAAAATTGCTGGACATCCAAATCTACTTATGATGTTTTCAAAAATGAACTGTGCAGCTGTAGCGACATCACAATTCCTTACTGCTTTGGCCTCTGCCCACCTGGTAAGGTATTCTATTCCTGTGATGATTTATCTCGCACCAGTTCATTTTCCTGGTGGGTTGATAGGACCCACGAAATCTATAGCCCACTTGTCAAATGCCCGCAGTGTAATCTGTGGTCGCAGTGGAATTTCATCTTTTCGTGAAGGTTTTCCTACCCTCTGGTAGATATCACAGCATCTGCAAAACTCCTTAGTGTCTCTATGCAAAGTAGGCCACCATAATCCCATGGCTAGAAGTTTCTGAGCAGTCGGCTTTTCTGCGAAATGACCTCCTGCGGTACCTGAATGTGCTTCTCTGATAATGGCCTCTTTCTCATGTGGCATAATGCATCTGCGTAGGACTTCATCTGGACCTAACTTATATAAATGTCCTATGATCAAAGTGAAGTCTGCTGCTTTAACAACTAACTGTTTCTTTTTCTACTTAGTAAAGTCAACTGGTGCCCACCCTGTAGTGAGAAAGTGAATAATATCTGTGTAATATTCATCTATGATCTAGATAGAAAATAATTGCGCATCTGGAAAATTATCCTCTAGATTACTTGGTTCTTCTCATGAGTTTATTCGCGACAGGTGATCAGGTCCGGCATTTAATCTTCTTGGTTTTACAATAATTTCAAAATCATACTCCTAAAATAGGAGTAACCATCTGCATACCCTTCCCCCTAACACTGGCTTATTGACCAAATACTTTAAAGTGGAATGGTTAGTGAACATCTTGAATGGGGCACCCAACAGGTAGTGCCTGAACTTCTGTAGAGAATACACCATAGCTAATCCTTCTCTTTTTGTAGTGGTGTAGTTCTTTTCTACGGTAGATAACTTTATGCTTGAGTACGCGATAGGGTGATCGATACCCCCTTCTCCTGGCTATGTTAAGACAATCCCCAGTGCGATTCCAGATGCATCCATATGTACATGAAATGGCTTGTCCCAATCTGGAAATACTAAGATGGGTGCGGTGACCATCTTCTCTTTAAGAGTGTTTAAAATTTGTTGAATTCCTCATTCCATAGGAATTTTGCTTCTTTCTTTAACATCTTTTCCATAGGTGCTGTGATCTTTGCATAGCCTTTGATGAATTTTCTATAATACCATGTATTACCAAGCACTGTTCTCAACTGCTTGACTGAGTTGGGTGCTGGAATATCTACAATGATGGAAATATTTGTGGGATCTACCATCAAGCCTTGTCTGCAAACCATATGACCCAACAAAATACCAAATGGTGCACATAATATACATTTCTTCAAGTTAAGAGAAATCTGATATTTCCTACATTTCTCTAACATGAGCCTTAAATATCCTATATGCTTTTTGATTAATCCAAATACAGTCCAATCATCAAAATAGACTTCTAAGAATTTATGGATGTATTCCTTAAAGACAGCAACTACTACTGTAGAAAAGATAGCTGGTGCATTTTTAAGACCAAAGGGAATTACCATATACTGGAATGAGGGAATTACCATATACTGGAATGAGCCCCATTCTGTCACAAAGGTGGTCTTATGTCGATCCTCTGGAGGGAAGGCTTATCTGGTGATAGCCTGAAAAGCCATCAATGAATGAGTAGATCTCTTATCCTCCCACATTGTCTAAAACTTCATCAGTAAAAGGTGTCAGAAATGGGTCATGGAGTGATGTGTCATTGAGTTTGCGCAAATCAACACAAATTCTGATTTCTCCTTTAGTTTTCTTTACCTGCACAACCATGGGAATAACCCATTCGCTCTCTTCTACTGGTTCAATAATGCCTGCAACTAGCATCTTATCAATCTCATCCTTAACTTTTTCTTTATAACCAGGATTTAATCTGTATGGACGCTACTTAACCGACCTAGCATCCTCTTTCAAAGGTATCCTCATGACTCCCAAATCTCCTACTATTCCCTTCATCTCTGTAAAATTAGTGGGAAATAAGTCCTGATAGTCATGTAAGAGATCTGCGATGTGTCCTACCGTTTCATCATCCCAATAGTCTCCAATAGAGGAAAATTTTGGTTCTGTTTCTGTGCCAATATTGATATTTTTAATCTTAATAGGATTTGTGACAGCTGGAATGTCTAGCTTTGGTCCCTCAACTTCGTGAGTCCCTTCTGACTTTGGAATGTTGATACTGCGAGGATTCTCATCCTCATCGCCTGACTCTTTTGCAAAGTTGTAACACTTTAGCGCATGTTCTAACTAGATGACCCAATCGGGCTGAGTATACACTGGTAGGGTACATTCATCAAATATCTTAGTCTCTTCAATATCTAGAGCCTGATCAATGCTTGGATGCTCAGATTCAAAAGTGAAAGTGAGTAGAAACTATCATAACTGGCCATGTAGTCGTTCCTCTGCACAACTCTGTCTCAGTGTACCAGTTCCTTGGGACTGTGTCTAAATTGTGAATGAATAGGTGAACCCATTCATCCTCTATAATGTCCAACCAGTTCTGTTCACAAATCTTAATATGTGACCTTGGGTCACTTCCTTCTATATATTTCTGTTGGAAATGCTCCTTGTCATTAGAGAATCTGATCGCCATCAATCTCTTAAAATTCATCCCATGATGCGATATTTTCTTTATGTGCATGCCACCATCTTGCAAGTGTGGCTCTTACTGCAAGGTCAATATCTTCCATCCTCTACTCATGAGGGATTTCTAGCTCAAACTGCTGTAAAAAATCATTGACATCCGCTAAGCCATCAAACGATGAAATATCCTTAACCTCTGTGTGAATCCATCGTAGTGACTTAGTCATAAATGCACATCTACGAGCTGAGACTTCGTAAAGTCTATTCTACCAATTTTCTAAACCAACATCTGAATCAGATGCGCATGAGCTGTCACATCACCAACTAATATTTCCTTCTATGGTGGGGTTGATATAATCACTATGGTTAGCAGTCATCTGATAGAATCTCTCCATATTACGCACCTCTTCCTCTACTCTGATAGGTTCAATGTATCGAGGGCCCTGAAAAGGATCCAACGGCGTGATGAATCGAATCTGTTTATCCTCAAAGGTGATTTGTCTTTTCTTCAAATCGATAACAGCCATGTTATCAATTGCCCAATCAATACCTAATAAAACTGGATATGGTCTGTTATCGCCAATAATTTCTATGACTTCAAAATCTGCAAAGCTGCGAACTCCGTTAATATCAACTGGTACTTGTGGTAATCGACCCAGTGGCGATACCCTCTGCTGATTGGCTAGTCGTAGATGGATAGGTGATCTGGCTAACTTAGGGCTACCCATCTGTTCCCATGTCTGCTTAGTCAGAACATTTACCTCTGATCCTAAATCTAGGATTACCTCATCCATTTCAAACTCTCCAATTTGTGCTGTGAGTCTCATTTCTCTTCCTGTTCTTGTATGGCCCATAATATTATGAACAACACGCTGCGTACTGCTCACGGAAGAAGACTGTTGAAACTGATCTATGATGCGTTGAAGATCTCCTATGGATTTCTCATTTCTTACGAGTTTCAAGAAGCTCTGCAGGAAGGATTGTACACTGCTTGTCAACTGATCTTCTTTGTACCTTGCCGATGTGGTAGCCTGCGATGTCTGCACAGGACTAACGCCATAAGGTTTTTTCTGCGGTACGCCCCTACAAGGAAATATCTGTGATCCTGATGGTGTAGGGTCAGCAAAGAAAGTTTTAGCTTGCTGAAATGTTTCTTTGTTCTTCTGCAGGTCAAGTGGTGTAGATTTATCAGTTGCTTTATTCACCCACTTTGGACCTGTCTTTGTTTCGGAATCCTACGATGTCCTACTAGTAGAAGCACTACTACGAGTCACAATATTGACTCTTGGTTCTGGTTCTTTTTGCTCAGCAGTGATAAGCTGAATATTCTGGTTTACTACTGGTTTAGGATCCTTAATCTTGGCTATCAGGATAGGACATTCTTCTATAGTATGATCATAGGATTTGCAATACTTGCATGTCGTAGTAGGGTTCTGAAAATCCCGATCATAATGTCCTATAGCTCCATAGTTGTAACAAACAATCGGTCCATGGCCACAGCCAAAGCCTCCACCATAGCCTTGTCCTCTGAATCCTCCACCACGGCCATCATGAGCAGGTTGATGCTGTGGTCCTGCTACTGTTCCTGACGTCTCTGACTGGACTCTGTAGAAGTCATGTTTTCTCTCTATCATGAGATCATAAGCTCTGCAATTATTTTCGTCATGTCCTACTGACTTACAGAATTTATAGTATAAATTCTTACGAGTTTGTACATACATCTGTAGTAAAGGGCATTCCTGTGGTCTATGTCCTCTTGTTCTACAGATTTCACACCATGGCCCTTGAGTCTGTACTAAGGGGTTAGGAGCCCCACTTTCTAGATACTCAACAAATACTGGACAATTATCTTTGGTATTCCCATGTCCTTTACACTTTGTACACCATAATTCTTGTTCAACCTCTTTTCCTTTCTTAATCTCATGTAGCTGTAATGTGAGATTGGCTAACTGATTCTGTAAGTTTGTCATACCTGCACTAGTCTCAGCTAGACATGAAGCCTCTAGTTTCATTGCCATCTCCAATGCTTCATCCTGTGTATGGAGTTTCTATTGCATTAGTGTAAGTATGATATGAGGGAGTAGTGCTGTGAGGAACCATTCCTTATGCTGCTCCAGCGCAAACTCAAAACTAACTTGGTCTATAAGAGCTTTAAATTTCTGATCGAAATCCCATACTGACTCTGTGGGTAACTATTTGATGTCTTTGAGTTCTGTGATACATTGTGACTAAAACTTGGGTTTCTTAAATTCCTTAATCATTGTGGTCCTGACCTCTGTGAGTGTTCTAATCTACGCTGATGTATACTTCATATACCATGTTAAAGCTCTTTCTCTAAGTGTAGTAGCCAATTGGACAAGATTAGTATTATCATCCTAGATCTATTTAATCGTCCATATAGCTTCACATAGGAACCAATGTTGTTCTAGGTCTTCTGCCCCTGTACCCCTAAAGGTAGGTAATTTCATGTCATCCCCCATTTTGTTTCTATGAGGTGGATTCTGGTTTGCTGTATTACTACCACTTGGCGGTGTAAATGTAGTATGTACTATGTGTGAAATACTAGATGGAGTTCGTATGGGATTATTCTGAGTCCCGATCAGTTTCTGTGGGGTATAAGGGTGGTAAGGGATACCCCCTATTGTTCTTTCTCTATTACTTTGACTCTGTTCTCTAATACTATCTGAACTGTATTCAAAGAAGGAAGATCTGAAATCTACTTTATATCTTTTACCGCTACGTGTACATCCAATTTCTTCAGAATCACTCTCAAACTCTTGTGACATTACACTTAACTTATTCATCTGAGAATATATCCATTACTCCTTTTTCATATAATAACATCTTAAGGAACAGATTTAAAGAGTTCAAGTACTTACCGTGATATCCTTTGAAGAAGTACCTCTCTGCTTCACTGAAACTCTTTCTTTGATCAACTAAAAACTCTGTAATGAAACCTTCCAGCAAACTTGCAACCCATAAGTCTATTTCCCATGAAATGGGATTATCTATGCTCTTCACGGTGTGAATCAGCTCCAGTGTCTACACAATGTTCCTTTTCTTCTTGAATACATGCTTATCATTCAACTTTGACAACCAATCATGCAACTCATTTGCATAGGTCACAAAAAATATCTCATGCAGGTCTGTGAAGATATGTTTTTGTAACCAGTCCTCTGTACTAAGCCGAGGACTCTTGTTTTCTTTCTCAGCAAATTCTCTTTCCTTAGACTCAACCCATTGGTTGAGTTCTTATTTAGTATGATGCCAATAGAACATCAACTCTTCAATTTGTTCAAAACCAGCGACGGAATCATTTTTTGGTTCGAGCTGAGAAAGTCCTAAGGCAACGGAACCATTTTTTGGTTTTCTCTGGAAAGACCTAGGTTTACTTTATTATACCAAAAAAAAACCTAGCTCACTGGCCCTTTCAGCGACAGACTGTGGAAAGGCCTGAAGTCTCACTCGAAGTGATCCTAGATGGGGTGGCTGAAGAATCATGTTTCCTCAACCAGGTTTTGTAGCATCCTAGATTCTCTTGACTCCTTAACCAGCAGGGTCTCTATGCAAGGGATATTTCTCTCTTCCTAGCTGAATCTGCTATCAAACTGGCTCTTATCGCATCACAGCTTCTAGGACGATGCGTAAACTTACTCTTCTGCTCCACTCTTAACCTACGATATCTCACACCGCAGCTTCCCCGCTAGTGTGATATCGCCTTTCTACGCCATGATATTTCCTATAGTAAGACTTAATATGCTCATCAACTTTCGAGGTCCAGAGGATTTCGCTCTGGGTATAATAGCTCAGTTAACCTTCATTAAGGTGTTAAACAACTTCACTTACACTTTTACAGTTTAACGTGCTTAACATCAATGACACTCAACTTGCTGAACTCATATATAGAAGTCACTTAACACTGTAACTATTAGCTATCGTGAATCAAGCACTGATAAACTCATATATAGAATACTTAACACATTCAACTCATATTTAACCTTCTATGTTACTGTAACTGAAGGATAACATACATACATTCATTAACTGATAGCAAAGTTCATGTAACAGATAGCAGATGGCAAATAAGTAACGCACAATCACATGAAATAGTCGCACAACACACAGATTTTACGTGGTTCACTTCCAGGGAGGAAGCTACGTCCACAGGAACTGTGTTTATATTATATCTAGAGAGATTAACACAGTTCTGCTGCAACCTATTATGTAGCTTGATATCTTCTGGGAAACTCCACGCATACAGCTGGGAGCCCTTCTCTCTTAGATCTATTCTCTTCCTATTATGCTTTCTTCTTACAATATATTCTTTCTCTCTCTCTCTCAATCCCTGTGGATTTTTTCATTCATGCTCAAGGGGTTAGCTGCTGCTTACAGTAAGATACTACGGGTTTTACAACAGAACCAGAGCTCAACTCTTCCTCAAGGTCTTACAATACTGATGAGAACTAGTAACAACCTGACCAGCTAACCAACTGACTGTCTAACTAACCAACTAGCTACTAGCTAACCCTTCATAATACAAAATACATGCTTAAATAGGTGGCCCAAAGGTCTCACCCTGATACAAAACTGTGGGCCTATCCCAATGGTAACCCAAAACACTAACTGTGACAATTGGCCTTTCTGTACTTTGGACTACTGCTTACTGGTCACACTGCAGCTTTCTGCAGTCTTCCGCGATTTTCGGTGTTGATTGTGGGTATGGGTGTTGCTTCCACGGTCACTCCCCTTTTGTCCTTTATCTTTAATACCTCGGCCCATTGCTCCTTTTCCATTTATGAGGGTAGCTAAGCCCTCCTGTCTTCATTGCTTCCTTAAGTGCAGTGGTTGAACTCTCTTCTCAGCCGTTTCAAGTACTGTTTCCTTTGACTTCTTTGCTCCGATATAGCAGATTTTCCTGTAGCTGCGGGGCCCTGCTCCAACATATCTACGCTTCTTAAAGTATAAGTTTGGAGAGGCATACCCATGAGTAAGAAAAAATAGAATATCATCATACCATTCTGAAGATGAATAAAAAATACCATTAACAATATTTGTAGATATGTCTTCCTCTTGTTTCCATAGTTGTTCCTGATGTGAATCATTTGATTGGGTAGCTAAAAAGCACAAATATTCCATTGACAATATTGGCTAGATTGATATCCAACTCGTATTCCTAAATTGCACAGTCATCCAATGGGAATGCTTCTCTCTGATCTCTTTCTGGATCAGAACATTCCTTATGGCTGTATAGGGGACAATCATCTTTGTTTTACATTTCAATAAATAGGGTTTAAAATGTTTGACATATTTATAAACAATATAAGCTTGTTTATCAATCTGTGAATAATTTAATTTAGCCTCTTTAAACATGGATCTCATGAACAAGATGGGGATTTCTACGTCATGTGGTTGCTTCTGTGTCAAAACAGCAGCATAAGAAAAGTCTGTTTCAAAAGTGTACAAAATTACATCCTTTTCAAAATATGGGGACATTAATGCATGAGAATCTGTAATAGCTTTCCTAATATTGATAAAAGCATTCTTTTGAGTTTCATACCACCTAAATTGTACATCCTTTTTAATTAAATCTTGCAATGACCTGACAATATGACCAAAATTTGGCACAAACCTTTTGACAAAATTAATCTTATCAAGGAAATATTGCATGGCCTTCTTTGAACTCGGCACCCCAATTTTTGCAATCACGTCTGTTCTTTCAGGATCAATTATCATGCCAAATTTTGAAAAAATAAATCCCAAAAGCTTACCTTCAACGACCATGAAAATTGACTTCTTCGGGTTCAGCAAGATACCATACTTCCTCCATCTTTCAAAAACCTGTCTAATAGCAAACATATGATCATGCCTCTTTTTTGAATAAATTGTTATATCATCAAGATAGAATAATACAGAATTGTGAACTATAACCCTAAAAGATATATCCATATCTCTTTGAAACGTATCACCTACATTGATCAATCCGAAGGGAATTCTTTTTGTAGGAAAATGTAGCCTAAGGTGTTCTGAAAGCGGTTTTGAGTTGATTAGAGGGGGTGATCAATACCTGATTATAACTGGAGAAACCATCTAGCAAGGAAAAAATTTCCGAACCGACAACCCTTTGCAATATCTATTCCATTGAAGGAACATGGTAATTATCTTTTTTCAGATGCTATGTTTAAATTTTGAAAGTCTACACATAGTCTTATCTCCCCATTCTTTTTATAGACAAGGACTAAGTTTGAAATCCATTGTGTATGTCTCACTGGAGAAATAATCTTAGCTTTAAGTAGTTTCTCAAGATCTTTCTTAATAGATGGTTCAATACTATGGTGCATATTTCTCAACAACTGTTGATAGGGTTGGAATAATCAAAACCCATTCCAAGCCTTAGGATGAAGTAATTAATCTCTTTTGATTAATTTTTAGGTCCTACACTAGCTAGTTTGCACCCAACCCCATTTTTTAGGCCAAAATTTCAAAAAATACCTCATGGAGCGAGTTATAAATATCTTGGATAATATTTTTCCAACCCATAGTCTTCCCAAAATGGAAACTGTGCATTACTTCTTTTTCCAGTCTTTCCAGCTTTTTTGCAGTTTTAAGGAAACATCCAAAGCTAGTTTTAAGCTAGACTACCTTGTTTTTTACACCAAAACACCTCCCTTCTTTTCCTAATATAAAATAATGATAAATTCAAATTTCCATCACTTATGAGTTGTACATACTCATTCAGAAAATTCGTGAGCATATTGACTAATTTGGAAAGTGCTTTGTGCAGCTATGGGGGATTTTGACTAGTTTAGTAATCCCGCTTCTGTACTGATTCAAAAATCCTCCCAAATATTTTCAATCCTTGTATTATATATTGTATGAGAAGCCTACATGTATTTAATTATGGCTGGTGTAAATTAATATCATCAACAATTTTTGGATGATCACATATTTAGTCTCCTTCTTGAGTGTTTATTGGATATTTTCAAGCAATTTTGTGAGCTCAATTGTTCTATGATTGGGTTAAATTTCCACATGATATTGGAGCCATAGCAGCTTCATTTTTATCCTCTTCGATTTTCTTTTTCAAGTTCGACATCACTCACTGGGAGGGCAGACTATTTTTTCAAAGGGCGTAGCTGCAGAATGGATCAATTTCAACCAATCATCTTGACTCCATTCAACTACTTCGAATGGAAGGAAAGGATGGAAATTATGATGAGGAGAAAAGGCCTCCTTAGAATTACCATGGAAACTAAAGTTGGTACTAATGCAATAGTAGATAATATCAAATGGCATAATAGGAGAGATCAGGCGTATGGTCTCTTATGTCTGAGCATTTATAGAGACCTTCTATTTGATCTTGATGGTATTACATCACTGAATGAAGTATGGGATAAACTTCAATATTTTTTGGGAAGATAGATAAGATGAGAGGTTATTAACTGGAGAATGAGTTGATAGCACTGAGTCCAAGAATCTTCAAAACCTTGCAAGTCTACTTTTCAAAATTCAAGTCACTTGTTTTGCAGATAAAATAGTGTGGCATTGACAAGGAAGATGATCAACTAATCTTGGCCATCCTTTTGAAGCTGGTTCTTGATTATTATTTTTTTTTTACCTTCCATGCCTCCAAGTTGACAACTCGAAATTGGAAGATGCCTTCACTGGTAGATTTCATGGAATCCTTGACTTAGGAGCAAGACAAATTGGTCTTGATGGGCACCATCAAACCTTCCAAAGATCAAGCTTTGGTCGCTAGAGATTCCAAGGTAAATTAAATATACAATAATAAGGCTAAGAAGCCTCCATATAAAAAAGGAGACAAGTCCAAGTCTCAATGGGAGTCCTCAAACTCCAAGAAGAAGAAATTTCAAAAGAAGAAAGGTAAAACAGAAAGAAGAAAGTGTGCATACTGTGGTAAGGTATTTCATATTGAGAGATCTTACATGAAGAAGCATATAGATATGCTGACTCAACTCCTATGGAATAAAAACATCTCCCTCCTTGGTTGTGTAAGCAACAAGGAAGGAGGATCCAGTTTTGAAGACCAAGAGAGAGTACATGCCCTAGCTTTAAGCACGGTAATATCTCCTTCCTTTATCATTGATTATGGAGCTTCTAGACACATGTTTTCAACAAAATAATCCTTCTCATCTCTTGATGATTCGAAGGGTCATATGTTTTTTTATGGGAGATAACTCAAAAACTGAAAGTAAGGGTAAAGGTAGCATTGATTTTGACCATGGTTCCTTCAATAATTTTTTGTATGTCCTAGGTCTTGCTTCTAATCTATTGTCAGTATACCAAATGACCCACACTGGGTCTCCTAAGAAGTTTTTTTCTCTCCCAATGAAGTTTCAATCTCTGATATTGCTAATGGTAGAGTCATTACTAAAGGTTTTGTGGATCATAGTTCTAGAGTCTAGAGTTTCTCACATTTCATGCCTTTCTCTAACCCCTCTACTCTCCTCACGCATGCCAATGAAGCATGCAAATTTTGGAATGAGAGGTTTGGTCATATAAACTATAAAAACCTTTCATATTTTTGTGAAAAGGACATGGTTTCAGGATTAACAAAGATAAATTTTTCCAAAGGATTCTGTCAAGCGTGCATTCTAAAACATCAAAAGCATAAGTATGAGAGATTCAGTCATGAGGGAACATCAACACATCTTTTTCTCATTCATAGTGACATTGCTGGTCCCTTTCCTCATATTTCCATGATTGAATCCAAGTATGTCCTTACTTTGATATATGAATTTTCCAGGTATTGTTGGGTTTACTTTCCTTAAACTAACGTCTGAATTTTTTTACCACTTCAAGGTTTTCAAGGCCTTGGTTGAGAACCAGTTTGGGAGAAGAATCAAGATCCTCAAATCCTATAATGGTGGTGAATATGTCAATTCTGATTTCATTAATTATTGTGAATATGTAGGTATCCATATCCAGCACTCCATTCCCTACACACCTCAGCAGAATGGTGTGGCTGAAAAGAAGAATAAAAGTATCAAGGAGATGACTACTTTTATGTTGGAGTCTAAGAATTCTCCACCAAATTTTTAGGCTGAAGCTATAAAATGTGCATCCTACATATAGAATAGGTTTACTCACAAGAATCTTTCTGGAGTTACTCCTTTTGAATCTTGCAGTGGGCACAAACCAAATGTGTCTCATTTCAGGATTTTGGGCTCAAGAGCATGGGATAGAATTCCACTAGATAAAAGAAGGGATTTGGAACCTCAAATACAAGAGTGCATATTTGTTGGGTATTCTTAATATTGCAAAGGGTACAATATTATCAACATTGGCACTCAAAAATCCTTTAGTGAAAGGATTTTTCAGTTCGAAGAAGAGCCTATTGTAGCAGTAGAAATTGGAGAGTCCTCCTCACCTTCTCCTCCTTTGGTTGTAAGTGAAGGAACTAATGAAATTTATGATTCTGATATATCTAATAATGATGATTTAATTCCTTATTAAAATAACCCCACAAGGAAAAAGTGGGCATAAAATACCATCCAAGCAGCTAGGGAACTATTTGGGAATCCTAGAGATCCTAGGAGGACTAGATCTCAATTTGAGAGTGCCCTTTCTGTCAAGGACCCTTAATTTTCTGATAAGTTTTTTCTAATGGTTTAATATAATCCATAGACATATGAATATGAATGTGAATACCCAATATGGAAAACATCCATGAAGGAGGAATTTCATTCGCTCCAAAAGAATGACACATGGGATCTAGTCATTCTCCCCCCAGGGAGAAAATAAGTCAAGTGTAAGCGGGTTTTAAAAACTAAATTTTCTTCTGATGGTTTTCCTTTGAAATATAAGGCATTTTTAGTTTCCAAGGGCTTCTCCCAAGTTGAAGTCATTGACTACAACGAGACCTTTGCACCAGCTGCAAATATGGAATCTATAAGTCTAGTTTTGGCCATTGCAGCTTCCAAGCAGTAGGAAGTACATCACATGGATGTATAGAGTGCTTTCCTACACGGTGATATGAAAGAAGAAATAAATATGAAATAGCCAGAATATTTTGTGACTAATCTATCTCTTCTATGCTGGTTTAATAAATCATTGTATGGGATAAAACAAGATCCCATAGCTTTGTATGCCAAGATTGATGGATTTTTGCTATCACTGAGCTATTGTAGATGCAAGTATGATACTAATTCCTATTTGAATATGATTCATGGTTATTTAATTTTTTGATTTTCTCCCTATCACCCAAGTTTATTCCCTTCTTGGTTAACACAACAAATCCCAAGATATCAACCCAACAGATCGGAGCTCAACCAATAGCACCTGCGACACAGATGTTGTCTCACCTGAGATATCTCAATATTTATGGGTAACTTCTAGAACCATGTTTCCATAGTTTTTTTTGGAGGGTGTTTTACTACTTTGGATTTGTGCCAAGGTTTTCTAACAAAGTTTGATAAGTTGGGATACTGGTTTGCACAATTTCAATGCCAAGCTATTATTCAACCCTTATTTATCTGATTTCATGCAAACTGATGGTGAACATATAGAATACTGATATTGATTATTATAATGCAGTATCCATACACTTAACCATTTGTAAAATAATAACCATTCAATCATTGAACACAACATTTATGCATTTAACTAAGCTACTCAACATTCACACATATACACAGTGTGTAATGTGGAAACCCATCCGACCAAAAAACACAAGGTGCTCTTCATCTGGATTTGGCATGAGGAAATAGATGCACCTTTTTTTTTGCACATAACACTATAGAATATATTCAAGATATTATCTTCTATCATTACATACTTTTCCTCCCTCTCATGTTCTTTGATATTCTCTCTCTCACTCTACTCTACTCCTACTTAGCGATCCACACACAGCCTAGATCGACCCAAACTTCTCTACCTGTCTACACACTTAGATATAGAACCACTACTCTAATTTACTCAACAATCGATATTAATTCACCAAAAATATCTAACCAAGAACCATCTAACCAGAAACTATCTATCTCTATTCTAGCTCGAGCGTTTTTTCCAAGAGTCTAGAGACTTACTCAAAATTGTTGTATCAACTTTTCATCTGAAAACAATCTAAATTAATTACAAATTGTGTTCCTTCCTCTATAGGCCTATTAAAGACTCGACACAACTCCCATACATTATTGTTATAGACTCAATATTTACTTGATACAGACTCAACTTCAGTCGTTATCCGAGGCGACTTACTATGTTCATCCCACAAGTTGTCTTTCCTATTCTATAAATACATAAGAAAAAGGAAATATTGACATGACTTACAAATATGCCCTTACACATGTGGTTTTTGTCGGCTCCAACTGAGGTCGTATCCATGATCGCTAAGCACTGCCATTTTCTCAGCATTACACCTTACGCTCGCTTTCTAACCGTTACCTTATCTGCATGTCTAATTATATCGATATTTTTACATGTCATGTTGTATCTGGATTTGTCCTTCCATTATTTATTGCTTATCTAGCACATATTCCTCATCCCATGCCTTCTCTTTGTATTCTTCTTCACTTTCCTTCTTCTATCACAACATCCCTCTCTTTCCTTTGATGTTGTTTCTTATGTCGTAGCTCCTTCCTATTCTCCCTTATACTCTTCTTCCATACTTAGGTGGGATTCTACATGAATTCTTCCCTTCTATGCCAAGGACCAACATGCCTCACACAGTCACCCATGGCTCATCTTGATCCACATGAGCTAGTCCTCCATAAACTGGCTTGCAATGATTTTGTTCTAAAAATCCTCAATGATTTTCAGCAACTTCTCTGTCTCTGCACTTCTTCTTCTTCTATTTTCTGCATGTTGTCCACCAGGTTGGAAGTGACATGTTCTGAAATGTTTCTTTCTATATAGGTTTCTACCTCATGCACCTTTTGGTGCATAGGGTGAATTAGCCTTATGAATCTTTTTGCTTCTACCTTTATGTTCCTTTTGCATTTGTTCGTATGTTTCTTCTGTGTTTGTAGCCAGATGGAAGGTTTATGTTCCTTCTGTGTTTGTAGCCAAATGGAAGGTTTATGTTCCTTTTATGTTTGGATTTATGTACTATAGCATTTATATCCTTAGTAACTCCTGGGAAAAATTATCCTTATTTTCTGCTTTTGGATGTTTTTATTGCTAAGTAGAGTATGACGTAGGGGTAAAATGTAGGAAATGAAGGATTTAGTGGTAACACAAGTGTTCCTTGTCTTCATTTCAAGCTTCAACCTTCAACGCGTCCTAGTTTTTTCCTTTCTCCCTTCAGAATATTCCTTAGCATTACCCACAAATGATTACACAACATCCAGGTAAGCCTTATATATCACAGCCATCACTTAGTCTAGCACGTGGTTAATATTTCTCTTTGGTGCATTGATGGTAAGATCTATCATGCTCTACATGGAGAAACACCTTCCACCCGAGTGTGCTAGCTAAATGTTTGTTTGGGTTCATCATCACTATTTATGTTTTCAGTGACTTATCATGATGACAGTGATGAAGTTGGACTTTGCTTCCTCTTATCATAATCCGAATATTTTTTCAAACCGATCATTCCTAGAAATTGATACTATGTACTGTGGAAAATAATTCCACAACCTTGTTCAAAGGATTTGGAAAGACATCCTCTGGTCCTTGAATTCTTGGCACTGCTGCTGCAGTTGTGCTCTGCTTTTCAAAACACCGTTTCTCTTACCAACATCAAAAGGTATTCTTATTTCCATCTGTACGAAGAGGGTTGCCTCTGGTCCTGAATGGAGGCCCAGAACTAGCTAAATCTCCAAGCAAATCCCATCCTTCAGTGGAACATATCCAATAACAATATTCTTAGTCAGAACAATGAGAACAATTTCCTTGACATGGCCCCAGGGACCATTAGCACTATCACACTTAGTCATCTTACTTCTCCACAAGTTTTCACTCATTTTGTATTTTGCAAAAAAGTCTAGTTGTTATATTATAGGGACACTTAGCTAGTAATTGACCACAAGTAGCAATTCATTCTACCAATTAGTTTTTCAAATCCTCGCATGCGCCATCCTCTAGTAGTATAATGACAACATGAACCATCATGTGGGTTCTTGATCTGACTCCGTATGTGGAGGTGCCAACTATGCCACCCCTTTTTACTATGACATCATGATATTAATGGAAGAAGTGAATGTCAACATCTCTTGCAATCGGCTTCAAAATTTCTTACTGTTTGTGGATTTGATATTTGTCACTTCAAAAATCCTTCCTCGTCATTGTACCAACTCACCATTGATTTTAGCGCCCCACTTTCCTCACCACACTTTGGGTAAAGGTCACACTGTTCCTTTTATCCTAATAATCATGGCAATCATCATCATCATCATCATCATCACTTTTTTTTTTAGTCCCAATTATCAAAATAAGGCTTCAACTGACTCCCATTAATGATCCCTCTAACTTTCATACCATCTAGTTTTTCCAACGTCATTGCTCCTCCCTCAGTGATTTCCTTCACTACATAAGGGCATAACCAATGTGTCTTCAAATTGCTTGGATGTTTTAAAAATTTGTTGTCATACATAAGAACAAGGCCTCGAACTATACATTGTGTGTTCTTAATGTGTCTATTGTTCCATGCCTTCTACCTTTGTTTTTCTATGTTATGATGGAATCCTGTAATGCAGCTTTCTTCTTCCAAATGGATTAACAAAAGTAATCTTTCTTCAGCGACATCAACATCTGTCATTTATGTAATGTCCACCACTCTTAAAATTGGTACAATATAGTCCATAGGCATGCCAACTTCTTGTGTTACAGACCTTGGTGAGCGTATTTTCCAGAATCTTGTTAAACACTTCGGCCGCTCCATTCCTTTGCGGGTTATATGGATTTGATCTTTTATGTTGTATCTAAAATTCATCTGTTAGTTCCTTAATAAACTAATTAAAAAATGCATACCTTGATTTCTAATCAATATCTTGGGGCATTTGAACCTTGTTACCACATTTTCAAACAAAAAATTCACTACCATTGCAATAGTAAAATCCTTGACGGGAACAACTTTTGCTCATCAAGTCAGGTAATTCATCGCAGTGATAATATATCTAGCTCGTGGGTGATTCCTTGTTGGATTAATAGGCCCCACAAAGTCGACATCCCATTTATCAAATTCCTTTAATGTAATTTGTGGAACTAAAGGCATCTCATCTCTTCTGGATGGCTTCCCCGTTTGTTGGCAGCCATCATAGATGTGACAATAATCTCTAGCATCGGCATGCATGGTAGGCCACCATATCCTAGCTTTTAGTATCTTGCGTATCGTCTCCTTTCATGCATAGTGTCCTCTGTAGAAGGAGCAAGTCGACATAATTCGATTTGAACGAAGACCGACTTAGTTAGCTGACTAAGTCGATGGGCCGACTAGTCGATCAGCCGACTAAGTCGGTCGACCAACTAACTAGAAAGATTAGTCGGCTAACTAACAGTCGTGTCGGTTCACCGAACTGACAGGTAGTTATTTGTAACTATTTGTAACCTGTATATATTAGGCTGTTGAGCCAAGCAAGAACTCAGTTCAGTTCTGTGCCTTGTATGAACTCATTACATTAATATAATTTGTTTTCCTATCTGTTCTTATCTCTTGTATCTGATTTATAGTTATGTTTTAGTATGTATTATTGGTAACCTTATGTGATCTGTGAGATTACAACATTGGTTCCGTTTCCAGTAGTACATGTCTAAGATATATGCTCACATATGATACCAGAGCAGGAGATCAAGGACTGGTGGGACCGTAAAGTTGAGAACTATTTGCAAAATTACGCAAGACGTAACAGATTAACAGTCGCTGAAGCTAGAGCCAGATTTTTCACAAAGACACATGAAAAATTTGTCGAGTCTGTGCCACAACTGTTGAAGCAGCTTCTGGATGAGAAGACCGGATGCAACTAAAGAACAACAGTTGCTAGATAAACTATTCCGAGGAGGACGAACAAATCTGTCGGAGTGGTTTGAGAAAATCGCCGACGACTTCTATGAAGAGCAAGCAGTTGAAGAACGAACGTCGGTAGAAACTGTTAAAGCAAAATTTTACACATATTTCATTGAACAATTCTTGTGCTCCCTTCCGACCTTACTGTTTAAATTCTTGATAGAGAACGGAGCAGGCCACATCGTCGAACCCAGACCACCACTGTGCGAACAACCACCAAACACTAACTGGGCAGAGAAGCAGAGGAAGTGGGAGAAATTTATTACAGAAAGGGAGTGGGAATACTTTTTGAGCAAGTGATTCAAACTATCTGGGTTTTTTAAAAAGCGTCGGGTCGGCTATGGGGGGGTAGCTGGTCTTGTGTTGGAGATAGAGTATAGTGGATTCTAGTCGACTTCAGGAGGATAGCTGTCACCAGTGATGAAAAGTCGACCGTAGAATACTTGAATAGAATAGTACTGTACGAAAGTATGTCGAACATTTAGAACTGGGTGACGATTCAAGTGGCACCATCCCTTCAACGTATCCACTTTCTCTTACCAACACAGGAAGGAGCACCCCCCCCACCAAGTATAGCTTTTGAAGGAATAGAACACGCAGACCTGTGCACACAAAATTTCAGTGGACCATCGACAGTAGAAATCCACAGCAACCCACTGTTTGTCGAAGATGAATCGACCACCGATGGAGGTACCAGTTCCGTCGACCAAAATTCCACAGGAGCGAATTCATCAACAATCCCACCACTTTCCCCACCACCCACGCCTCCGACCCCGCCAACTTATGAGAGCAGTGAAAGTGACTCAGACATGGGTCACGAAACAACTCACATTCCTCTCAATGAGGGGGATGAAGACCCTAGACGACATTGGTTCATCTGTGAGTCCATCTGGGATGCAAACCAGGTGAAGGATGAAGACCAACAGATGGCTCAGTTCGTAGGAGCCTTACGGAAAAGGGCCTTGACTTGGTACATGACCTTTTCGGAAAGGAAACCAAGAGCATCGAAAGCTGAGATTAAAGCATAGTTCTTATCCTTTTTCAAGACCCCGGACGCTAAGCACCTGGCCGCCAAAAAGCTCAAGACAACGCAGTAAAAGCCAGGGGAGACTGTCCGCGATTACGATAAATGCTGGAAGGACCTATTGAGTCAATTAGATTATGTTATTGATGAGAAATTAATAATTCAATGGTTCCTTGCAGGCTTATCACAAAAATTTTGCTGACACATCAGTCTGGAAACATTCAAGACATATGAAGATGCGCTGACCAAAGCTCTGCAGGTGGAAATGGACGAAGATATACCTGCCTATCTGATGGACCACGGGATAGAAGAACAGCTGGAAAGTGTGCATAAGTCCTTGAAAGAACTCTCCCTCAAAAATCAAGAAATCTGGTGTACTAAATGTTCGACGACCAGACACTCGAAAGACAATTGTCGACATGAATACAGCCGACAAGACGTTCGATTTGTGCAAACTCAAGTCTTTTGTGATATTTTCCAGGAGACCAGGGATCATTCTAAGAAATAATGTGCATTTAACATGAAGAATGCAAAAGCTTCCTGGTGCGCCATCTATGAGACAAAAATTCACAATACAACCAACTGTCAATTAAACCTGAAAAACAGACAGAACTATCAGGCGGTCTACCAGACGAATGCAGTGGTGTAGAGCAATGAGAAAAATAATACTAATGACCAGAATGGGAAATGATACGAAGGCCGATGATATGAGCACCAGTATGACAATCGACGACAAGGTTTTGGAGGAAGAGGTCGATTCGTCAGGAATCGCGACATATGACCGCGTTGATCTACTCAGTGCTTCATCTACTATAAAGAAGGACACAGATGCGCAGACTGTCCGTACAAGGACAGAACTGACCTTAAATTTTGTATGCATTGTGGGGTAGGAGATCACTCTCTGGAGGATTGTCCTACCATGTTATAAAAAATCAATAATAAGAAAAATGTTAATGTCTTGTCTTGTGTACAAAAGCATGATATATTAACTACTAAAAATATGCATATTGTCACTCACCAAGGCACAAAAACAGGGCCTGATAACCCCCAGATTAGTAAAATTAAAAACACAAATGGTTATCGGGATCCTCTAAAGGAAAAACAAACTTATCAGGAAGCAACACACATATTTCAAGACATTGCACAACAAGAAGACATTATTACCAGTCGACTTAGCACAACACATCAATTAACTCATCTCATCCAAATTGACAAGTCTGTAGCCCAGTTCATTGATTTATTACACGAAATAAAATGCACTAACTGTGGAAAACAAACTAAGAACATTTGTAGCCTCAATAAAAAAGACAAAAACGATGTCGACCCACTTTTCGACCTGGAAATCGAAGGTTATCACGTTCGACAAGTGGTGATCGATTTCGGGTCTCAGGTAAATATGATGACTAGGGATACATGGGAAAATATGGGCCGACCTCGACTCTATGAGTCAGGAATTCACCTAAAACTCACCGACCAAGGCCTCATTAAATCCATTGGGGTTTGGAAAGATGTCGACACGACCATCAAGGGAATCTCGACTAAGGTTGATTTTGAAATCATCGACCCAAAAGAAGGATCTAGCTCCTTCCCAGTGCTAGTTGGTTGACCTTGGGGACGAAAGATGAAAGCCTCCGTATCCTTAGACAAAGAACGAATTAAGTTAAAAGGAAATGGTCAAAAAGTCATAGTACCCATTAATCCTTCCCAAGGAGCACCTTGGACCAAACCGATTGATGAGGAAGTCGATGTCAGACAGCTTTACCAGATCCATAATAATATGGAGTATACCGAGCCAAACATTTATGGGGAGCTTCATTTAGGTAACCAAGACTCAATTGGTTACAATTCAGATGCCGAATTATATGACTGGGAGATGGAAAATTATGAAACACAAGCAATAGGTGCTGGACTATACAAAAAGTACAGAAAAAACCCACCCGACAGTGCTTCACTGTATCAATTATCCCCAAAGTCTTTGAAAACAAAATCAGGGAACGACCTACATTGCAGCCAACCAACTTACATAATACCCAACTACCCAGGTATAAAGAAAGAGAATCCCCAATAATGCATCTTGAACAAGTATCTAAAAATATTGGAGAACATGGCAGACTTCAAAGCTTAATGGAAACATTTACAGGTCAAGCAGCTAGATGGTGGAACACCCATCAGACAAAATTGCAGACCTGGACAACTGCTTCAACTTTCTTTATCAAATGATTTGGTAGGAGAAATTTAACCCCGGACACTCAAATTCCTATCTTTCTCCAAGGCCAAAACCCATAAGCACACATCAAGCTTTGTGAAATAGAGTGGATACGGCTTGGACACAAAGATGAGCGAGCCTGGCCACATTTGTTCCCTTCAACCCTAGCCGACTTGCCTAATAAATGGTATAAAATGGAGGAAGCTAGAGGAGAAACCTTCTTTTGGCATGAACTTAAAGAAAATTTTATTAAGGACTTCGAGTTCAGACCTCAAAATGAAAAATTGGCTGGGACAGCAAACCAGATCAAACCGTTTCTTCAACCGACAGAAAAAACAACCCAACCTAGACCATCGACAAATTAGGGATTGTAACAAGATATAAGCTGAATCAAAATCACAGTCGACACGCTTACACTTAGAAAACAAGCACACAGAAGGTAAGAGCTTTAGATGGAAGACTGTTGAAGTCTAGGGTTTCAACATCATTCAAGCATACATTAGGTTCATACACAGCGATCAAAGACAAATAAATATGGGAAGCGACGTCCAATCCATCTTTGCATTATCCTTGGTAATTATTTATACATTATGAGGTAGGTTGGAGCGGTTGTACCCGCTCCAACTACCTATTTATTAATATTTATTTATCTTTTAAACTATGATGACATTTAGGAGGTAATTAGCCCCCTCTACATCTCCCCCACAAACAAAATGTTTCTTCGTCCCGAAGAAAACAAAGAAAACTGCATCAACGTCCTGGGTCTCTGCTACTGCGGAGTAGTCCTCACTGTGCATCAACCATGCATACCGGTCTGCATAGGTAACTCAGCCGCAACAGCCGCCAGCTTGATAGGAAAATGCATTTGTACAAGGCTCTACTGTGACTGGTTACTCTTCAGCCTCCATCTTCAATCTGACAATAGTCCATCGAAGTCTCATCCTCTCACAACGACGAGAAACCATATTCTTCCGCAACTAGGCCTTTTGTTTTAAAGCCTCACCCGGGCTCATCTGACCGGCATCTCCATCGGTTCAGGCATGCGGGGCCTTTTGGCTCTTCGACTTTCTATGTCATTTCTCTGTCTTCTGGCTTTCCGAGGTCACAACCCAGGAACAGTTTCAGCATGTTGATAATGAGGGGTGCATTGTCATCATGTCTCATTGAAGCGCTTCGCTGTGTAGGTGAATGATATTTGCTTGAATGCCATCGTTGTCGTCTTGTTCTATCGTGAGAGTATGAATTTCCTATTCCAACCCAACCGACCTGCTCCAACCGACATGTTTCAACCGACATGCTCCAACCGAGGTCGACGAAATGGTGGTCGACGAGATGAGTCGGATCGCTGGCCACGTGTGCTAGTCGGTGGCTTGGTCGACCCGACGAGTCGGTGCAGGTAGCAGTTTAGCGCCTCAAGGGATGACGGTGGGCAGCAAGTCTTATCAATACAGGTCCAGGGTATCATGCATTCATCACAGTGGTCTACGGGCGGACAGGGACAAACACCATCTCCAACGCCATCTCGAGCAGCCACGACAGTTTACAGCAACGAAACAAGAACAAGAACCATGCACAAAACTTTGAGGAACCCTCCCAACTTGACATGTCTTTCCGCCATTTTTCAACACTATGTAAACCGAATGAAGTCTCAATGCCTGCAAATATTAATGCTGTAATGGTTTACAACCCGACTGACGCAGCATTCAACAGCTGACTGAACCGATTCCTTACATTGCGACCGACTATCTTGGTCGACACGACGAGTCGGTGTGAAGCCGACTGCCATAGTCGGTACACTGAATCTTTTGGTTCGACTTCGGATAATTCAATCATTCTACCGCCCACTCTTTTCCAGCCGCGGTCAAGCAGGTCCTCATAATCCTCCAACATCATCCTCAACCCTACGCTCCCATCATAACTACTGATGTTCGGATGAAAGGCTGGCGTCACGCACTCCACCAGCAGAGGCTCCACGGGATACTCCTCTGTAATTTTGAATTCAAATCTGTATTTCCTGCCACCGTAATATTCACTACGTGTTATCTCCCCCACGAGTCTTATCACCACATCGAATCTCCTCCAGTCCAGAAACTCGCTGGGGAATTCGATGGTGACAAAGGCGGGAAGGCACTTCTTCATGGCGGCCAACTCACTCATCACGCGATACTCGGCGACCAGGTTCTTCTTAGTAACTAGGCGGCTGTCGCGAGGCCTCCTGCCCAGTCTAACAAATTTGCTCTTTTCCGGCCTCGCCGACCACATCTCTGATTCTTTTTCACCACATGGATAGACTTCGTCTTTATACATTATTGGTCGATATTGCAGGCTGCACACCACCGACAGTTGGGCTTCTGCCGAATATTGGATCTCCAAATAGAAATGAAAAGGCGGACAGAGACGCGAACAAACTACAGGCTCGATCAGGTTAGAGTATTTTCCAAAATGGTGATTGGACGCTATGTCCATCCCGACTGTCGACGTATACGTTGCGGTTCTGGCAGGAGCATCAATACGCGACCAGCGTGTCTGCTATACTATTTCTTCATCAACCACATGCAGTCGCCTTAAACTTCTCCTTTCAGATTCCCGAATGCACGAGCAGTATTTCATCTTCACGACAGCTTCTCCTTTAGGTTCGACCACCTCCATCCGCTGCTGCTGTCACCCAGACCGGATGGAGGCGGCAACGACGCCAATGTTGAAGTCTAGGGTTTCAACATCATTCAAGCATACATTAGGTTCATACACAGCGATCAAAGACAAAGAAATATGGGAAGGGACGTCCAATCCATCTTTGCATTATCCTTGGTAATTATTTATACATTATGAGGTAGGTTGGAGCGTTTGTACCCGCTCCAACTACCTATTTATTAATATTTATTTATCTTTTAAACTATGATGACATTTAGGAGGTAATTAGCCCCCTCTACAAAGACCGACCACTTTGAAACAACCAAGCCGGTCTACTCAATCCTGAAAGTCGAGACCACTGACAAACCAGACCTAGACAGAATGACTGCAGCCGACTTTCTGGCTACATTTTCACAGTTTCAAGAAGGAAGTCGGCTGATCAATGAAGCTAAAGCACCAGAGTGGCTGGATTCCAAAGTGAAAAATGAGGTCGATATTTCAAACGATGACCGTCCAAAAATAGCTAAGATTGGGGACTACTGGAATGAACACCAAACCACCGAAATCATAAACTTACTTAAATAAGTCCAAGATTTCTTTGCAAGGGACTACAAAGACTTAAAAGGGTTAGTACAAGAAATGGGAGAAATGAAAATAGATACTAAACCTGATGTCTGACCTGTCAAGAAACGACCTTACAAACTAGATCATAAGTATAAGGAGATAGTTAAGAAGGAAATAGACAACATGTTAGCAGGAGGAATTATTTATCCCATCGACCAGTCGGAATGGGCAAGTCCCATGGTCGTATAGCCCAAGAAACATGACCCGACCAGATTAAGAAATTGTGTCGACTTTAGGGAGCTCAACAAATTCACACTCACAGATCCATTCCCCACCCCCTATGCTGATGAAATCCTGAATGAAGTTACAGGCCATGAATGTTATTCATTTACAGATGGATTTTCTGCATATAATCAAGTACCCATAGCAAAAGAGGATCAAAAGAAAACAACATTTGTATGTGAATTTGGGTCCTTTGCCTATAGAGTTATGCCTTTTGGGTTGAATAATGCACCTGCAGTATTCTCACGAATTGTTTTCAAAACATTCCAAGAGTATATCTATAAGACCATGGCAGTGTACCTCAACGACTAGACCATATATTCCACCCTAAAGGATCACTGCACATGGCTCCGACTTATGCTGGAGAGATGTCGACAGATACAACTCTCCTTAAATATTAAGAAATGTACTTTTATGACTCCCATAGGAATACTATTAGGACATATTGTCTGCAAATATGGTATAAAGGTCGACTTTGCCAAAATAAAAATCATCCTCGACCTAAAACCCCCAATAAACCCTAAACAGGTTCGGGTGTTATTGGGCCACATAGGATACTATAGGAAATTCATCAGACACTATTCAGATATGACTTACCCTCTGGAGGAACTGCTCAAAGACGACCAGGAGTTTATATGGACAGAAGAATGCCAAATATCCTTCGACAAATTGAAAAGAAAAATGGTCGAAGCTCCCATACTTAAATTTCCAAACTGGTCGACTAAATTTCATGTGCATATTGATGCATCAGGAATTGCAATAGGAGCCATCCTTACTCAACCAGGGGATGATGGGATGGATTACCCTATCGTATATAGCAGTCGAAAATTAAATAAAGCTGAAAGGAACTACTCGACCACTGAACGAGAATCCCTAGGTATGGTCTTTGCTCTCCAGAAGTATCGACATTACCTATTGTCCAACCCTTTCATATTTTATACCGACCATCAAGATTTGAAGTACCTTGTTAATAAACCCCTTCATCATGGACAAATCTGTCGATGGTTACTTCTTTTTCAAGAATTTGAGTTTGAAGTAGTAGTCCAACCAGGAAAGCTAAATGTCGGACCCGACCACCTATCACGTATCGACACAGGGGAGGAACCAACCGGCATCAATGACGATTTGCCAGATGCACATCTATTTCGCATAGAAGCAGTACCTGAAGAACTAGAAGAAATAGCTCAGTTCTTAGAGACAGGTCAGGCACCCGAAGGTCTGAACACCAACAAGAAACAAATCTTAGCTATGAAGGCTGCACCCTACAGCCTCATCAATGGATTTTTGTACAAAATGGGGTTAGACGACATTCTTAGACGTTGTGTACTCGACCATGAGAGAGAAAAAATCATGTATGAAGCACACTATGGACCTGCAGGAGGACATTTTCAATTGGATACAACTGCAAGAAAAATCCAACAGTCGGGCTTATGGTGGCCGACCATCCATAAGGATTGCAAAAACATTGTTAGTCGATGTGATAGATGTCAACGACTTGGTCAACCTCTGCCGAGCACAGAGATTCCCTTGATATCTGTAAACCCTAGTCTCACATTCAAACTTTGGGCTATAGATTTCATAGGACCTTTTCCTATCCCAGCCAAACGATCAGGTGTAAGATATATTATCACGGCAGTGGAATATGTAACCAAATGGGCAGAAGCTGAACCTGTCGATACATGTTCAAGTGAGGTAGCTGCTAAGTTTATCTACGAAAACATTATCAGTAGATTTGGATGCCCCCTCACATTGATTAGCGACCAAGGATCACACTTTATCAACAAAACCATCAAAAATATGACCGACCAGTTTCACATCGACCACCAACGAAGCACTACCTATCATACTCAGTCGAATGGTGCGATTGAAGCTTTTAACAAAACTTTAACAAAAGGGTTAACCAAAATATGCAACACCAACAAAGACTATTGGGATGAAAAAATCCCTATGGTTCTTTGGGAATATAGGACAACATATAAGCGGTTGACAGATCAAACCCCCTTTCGACTAGTCTACGGGCAGGAAGCAGTCGTCCCCTTACATTTTCCACAGCAGACACCTATTATTGCACAGATACTACATGTCGATGTCAAACAGGCAAGAAAGGACAGACTATTTCAACTCAGTAAGCTAGAAGAACATAGAATCATGGCTATTCAGCATCAGGAAATTCACAAACAACAACAGAAAGCCTGGCACGACTGTAACATAAAAAACAAAAACCTCTCAATCAGTGACCTTGCTTTACTTTATAATAGTCGAGTCAAGGTGAAACCCAAGAAATTACACACATAATGGATGGGACCTTATGTTGTCGAAGAAATACATCCCAATGGTTGTGTCCGACTAAAGACGTTACAGGGCCTAGTATTTCGGAAGCTCGTTAATGGAGCCCGACTCAAAAGTTATAGAAATTGAAAAAAAAATAAAAAATAAATAAAAAATAAATCAAATAACGACCTTAACTGTCAACCAAAACCCATAAAAAGATAGAAAAAATCCAAAACAAAAATCCAACACAACCAGCCATGACAACAACTCACTACTTCGACAACTGACATCACCACCATCGACCATCTTCATCGACCAGTCAGGCCGACCATTTTCACCCACGATACCGACCATAGACTTCGAAAGTCCCATCACGCATTGATGGCCTCGAGCACCAAAACTGATCCTCCATTAAGTCGCACTCGAGTATTGCAGTTGGACTGTCAAGTCCACCATTAATACACCCATTCCGATACTCAACCCCAACCATGCCTATAAATAATGGATCGTCGAAGGTTCATTCACCACACCTATTTCCCTCAGAGTACCCGCAATCTCAGTCGACCAAAACACAAGAACCCTGTCAAAACTCCGACCAGTCTGACAAAATGGTACCCAAACTAACCAGAGCTACGGCTAAGGCAAAGGAGCTGCAAGCAGAGGACACCCCCTTGCTCAACCGCTTAAAAAACATAAAAAACGCAAAGGTCTAGGAGGTCCCATTCCAGAAACTCTGGCAAGAGATCCAAGAGTGGGCGTTTGTCGACAATCGAATGACCCAGGCCACTGAGAAAATTCGAAAGAGCGGCATTTTCAACTATCCTAACGCACCACTGATGGCAAGCTTCGGTGGGACGAAGGAAGCAGCTGTTAAATTCATTATCAGTCGCTACCATAACGGCCGGTTCTACTTCAACCAGCTGATTGATATCACCGGGGATGTTATCTCCAAGCTTACGGGTCTGTCCAACCAAGGAATCCCTGTACCTATTGGCATGAAAGACGAGTTAGTCCAAGAACTTACGGGCTCACCGTCAGGCAAGAATTCCAAAGGACTGATGATCTGCCAGATTGCGACAAGGACACCACAAATCGTGGCTAAAATCATAGCAATCACCCTTACCTTGGTAGGTTGGGGTAACGACCTTAAACTGGAGATGTTGGAAGCAATCGACACAATCGTGATCGACGGTCGGATCTATCGATGGGGTGATTATGTTGCCGACATGATCAAAACCATCTGTGAACGCTGTCAGGAGACGGGAGGTATGATCAAATTCCCCTCTCTCATTCTCTGGATCGTTATGTACCATATTTTCCCGGAAGGTAGTCCAGTCTTTCGGGAGTCGACCAAGTTCCAAATGCATCGGTTTAAGCCCTTTTTCACAAAAAGGCACCCTACATGAGCTGGCACAGGGGAAAGTCTTCCTGGAAAAATGGTTCCAGTAGTTGAAGGTTCTCACGAAGAGGTGGAGGGTGCCACAGAACATCCGACGAAACCTCCCTGCTGAGTCTCACATCTAGTTAGAACTTGACCATACATCAGTATGGTACATGCGAGGTCAAGACCCCAAAGCACAGGACCTCGACTACTATCCAACGGTCGAGCAAATTTTTCTAGAGTTGACCAGACAAGCGCAGACAAAGATACCAATTCCAGAGGTTGCCAAACAGGTCGACTTCTCCATCATCGAGCCACTCACCAACCAGGAAAAGGAAGAGGACTACGAGCTGAACTTATACATCAGCACATTTGTGTCAGAAGACACCCCGACTGTGCCCACTAGTCGGGTACACATCACTGTCAAACCTTCGACTGCAAAAATAGTCGACCCCCAGCCGATAGAACAACAACAACCAACAATACCACTACAACAACAGACAACTCCTCCGGCCCCAGTAACCTTCGACCCCACTCAAGTACAGACAGGAGAAGTCGAAGGCAATGACCCGAAATATGCTTTATCTAAGAGCATCATCAAGAAGCTGGCTAAGGAGATAGCTATCGTAAGGAAAAATATCAAAGCCCAAAAATTACAACAAGGTAGGGGTAAGCGCAAGCTTATCCTAGCCAACTTGTTTGATGATGAGGAGGAACTAGCAGCTGCGGCCATCGACATTGTCAAGGATGCCCATGCCAATAAAGTGTCAGTCGAGGTTCAGTTTCAATGGTACATGGATGCAGGAGCTCCAGAGGGTCGGCCAAAGAAAGCAAAAATGGCACAGACACCTGAAAATGTGGTCGACCTTGTGTCGACCCCTCCCCCCCCATCCCTGACCACCATAGTCTAAGAACAAGCACAAGTATAGCAGGCAGATAGTCCCCCTGAGGAATATCAACGCGCCATCCCGGAGGCACTCAGAGCCAGGGTCGACCAGGCCGCGGAGCTTAAAGCTTTCTTCGTGACACTTCCTGGACTATTTAAGTTGGCCCAAAAAATACAGACAAAATCCCCTCTCTATGCAAGCAGAAATCCATATGCAACTGTTACGACAACATTCACCCGCGATGAACAGGGTGACGTACTAGGCACATCAAAGTCTATTACAGAGCCACTCGACACTGACGCACAGGACGACCTACCCTTTACACCTTCAGAAGCAGGTATTTCTTCCGACAAAATTTCACAACACACTCCAGCCAACCCTTCGACCCCTATCCATACCCACACTCCGTCCCCAACACCACCATCATCACAGCCTCCCTCCCCACCACCTCCACCATCAAAATCCCACCCCCAGAATTACAGCCAAACCCAGCACAACCACCGTTATCTTCACAACCAGAAGCGGACATCCCACCTCCTCAAACAGAAATACCCCCCACCTCCCCACCACATACTCAAAAAGAAACACAGTCGTCTTCTATACCACCTAACAAACAAGAAAAACCTTCATCCTCCATTCCATCAACCACAGACCCAACCTCAACTGTTGCAGATACCCAAGAACAACAACCTGACAAACAGAAGAAAAAGAAAGAGCAGCATAGAACATCCGGTCTCCAGATTAGCCTAAGGGATACAAGTTCCTTGGACGACACCGAGGTCGGCCAACTTCTGAAAACTGTGGCCAAAGAGTCAAAGAAAATGACAGATCAGAAAAAAAAAGAGCTGGTAGCCAAAAATGCAGAAGAAGTCGAGTTTCTCGGCAGATGCAGAGCTCTAGTCCAGACCATGGTACCAGGCCCTCTCGAAGTCGACATAGATCGACCACTTGAAAGAGGATATCATCTCTTCGAGACAATGGTATCGACTGTCCAAACCCATATGCAAGAGACCAAGGAAGAGCAAAAGGAGGAGACTGTTCGACTACTCTTGGCCCAACACACTGCATTCTCGGAGGCATACAAGGTCCTCCAGGATCATATGGAAGAATCAGTTGTTACTGAGGAAGTATTACGAGACTGGCCTAACTACTATGGGCAGGTCTATCAGCAAACAAGGCAGGCAAGGCAGGGTATTCAGGCTTTGGAGAGCCGGAAGTCGACAGAGGCAGAACTGCGGCAGACCATTGAAGAACAAATTGTGATGGAGACCAACAAACTGTAGAAGCTGGAATGAGAGGCACATCAGTGGGTTCAACAAGCCCTTCCCAACTTAGAGAAATTCGACATCATCTGTCCACAGATGAAACGGCTCATCAATGCTGCAGAAGAGCAAAACCAACTTTTGGGTCCCAACATGGAAAATATAGTAGAAATGCCCATGTCCGAAAAGATGTCGATCCTTTCAAGTCTCAATACCTTAACGATCGATATCCAGAAGGCATTGCAGAGTTGGACTGACTTTCAACATCATCTTGCCATCACAGCTCCAGCTATTATCAAAGTCTGTGTCCAAAGGAGACTGACTATCCGTCTGCACAGTCCACAGCACGAGCAAGTCTGACTGCATTCACAAGGGTTCATTTTTTGTACCTCCCTGTTTCTTCGGGATGAAGAAACGTTTTTTTCATGGGAGAGATGTAGAAGGAGCAAGTCAACATAAGTCGATTTGAATGAAGACCGACTTAGTCAGCTGACTAAGTCGATGGGCCGACCAGTCGATCAGCCGACTAAGTCGGTCGGCCGACTAACTAGAAAGATTAGTCGGCTAACTAACAGTCGTGTCGGTTCACTGAACCGACAGGTAGTTATTTGTAACTGTTTGTAACCTGTATATATTAGGCTGTTGAGCCAAGCAAGAACTCAGTTCAGTTCTGTGCCTTGTATGAACTCATTACATTAATATAATCTGTTTTCCTATCTGTTCTTGTCTCTTGTATCTGATTTATAGTTATGTTTTAGTATGTATTATTGGTAACCTTATGTGATCTGTGAGATTACAACATCCTCTAGCAACACTAGCATGTGCTTCACTTAAAATAATATGTCTCTCATGTTCAAAAACACAGTGTTGTAGTATTTCATCTAGGACCAGCTTATATAAGGAGTTAGCAATTAATTGGAAATCTATAGCTCATGTTACTAACTATTTCTTTTGCATGATTGTAAACTCAGTTGGTGCAAATCCCGTATTTAGGAACTATATGATATCCTCATATTGGTTATCAAAGGAGGTTATCATAAAAATTTGTGCATCTGGGATATTTTCCTCCAGGCTAGTAGGTTATTCTCCACTCTCTATTCTTGTTAGGTGGTATGGTCCCAAGTTTAATCGGCATGGTTTGACAATAATCTCAAAATCAAATTCCTGGAAGAGGATAATCCATCGACAGAGATTCCCCCCAACACTGGATTGTTAATCAAATATTTCAATGCAGAATGATCAGTGTACATATTAAAATGTCCCCCCAGTAAGTAATTTCTAAATATTTGTAATGCATAGACCATCGCAAGTCCTTCTCTCTCTGTTCTAGTGTAATTATTTTTTGTGGTTAATAGATTCCTTCTAGCAAAATAAATGGGGTGATCAATATCTCCTTCTCCCAGTTACGTCAATACCACTCCAAGCACCATAGAGGATGCATCGACATGGACATGGAATTATTTTTTCCAATCAAGAAATATAAGTATGGGTGCAACAACCATTTTTCTTTTCAACTTATCTAGACTCTCTTCACATTCATCTATCCACTAAAACTTAGTATCTTTTTTCAATAATTTCTACATTGGGGCAATCACTTGCACACATCCTTTGATGATCTTTCTGTAGTATCTTGTATGCCCTAAAGTTGATCTTAATTGTTTAATTGTGGTAGGTGGTGGTAAATATAGGATGATGGTGATTTTTGTTGGATCGACCAAAATTCCATCATGACAAACCATATCACCTAACAAAGCCCCAAAAGGAACACAAAAAATACACTTGCTCATATTGATTGCAACTTGGCACTGGAGACATCATTCCAATACCATTCTAATACTTTCTATATGATATTTTATGAGACCAAAGATTGTCCAATCATCAAAGTAGACTTCAAGAAATTTTTGTATATAATATTTAAAGGAAGCAACTAAAATTTTGGAAGATATTGCAGGTGCATTCTTGAGTCCAAAGGGAATTACTTTGTACTGGTAACATCCCCATTCTGTTGCAAAGGTAGTCTTGTAGCAATCTTCTTTTATAATTCTGACCTTATGGTAATCCGAGAGTCCATCTATAAATGAATACATCTCTTGTCCTCCAACATTTTCCAATACTTCATCTATAAATGGAGCTGGAAATGGATCGTGCAAGCAGGTCTCATTTAATTTCCAAATTTGAAGACAAATTATGACTTCCCCTGAATTTTTCTTGTCGGGTACCATGATTGGGCTAATCCATTATAATTCCTCCAATCGTTCTATTATGCCTGCTTATAGAATTTGGTCGAGTTTCACTTTAACTTTTTCCTTGTAATATGGGTTCATTTTGTATGGTCGTTGTTTGACTGGTTTTGCATCAGGCCTCAAGGGTATATTCATTTCCCCAAGGCATCCAACTATTGCTTTCATTTCAAAAAATTTGAAGGGATTAGATCTTGAAACTCATGTAAAAAGTCAGGTGATATTTCCCAGAGTCTTGGCATCCCAGTAATCACCAATATTTGCAAACTTCAGGTTGTCAGTTGAACCAATATTTACTTTCTTGATCTTGAGTGCTTTTAGGAACTAGTCAGTGATTATCGCAGCTCCCTCTACTATACATATATCAACTGAATCAGCTATGTTTATCTCTAGTGTATCATCATCATCCAGTTCGACTGTGATATTATAACACTCAATCCAGTTGTGTATAGTCATACTACATTGATGGAAGTTCATGTCCAGAACATGTAATTCTTCAAAGATCTTCTCCTTTATCACCTGTAGCGCAACATTGACTGTTGCATGTTCACTTGTGAAATCAAACATCTGGTTAAATTTTACAATTAATATTTCCCACTCACGGTTTCCTCGTCCCAACTATTCTGAGGTGTACAAACTTCTTGGCACCATTTCCAAGGTGTGGATGAATCGGCGAACCCATTCTTATCATAGATATGGTTTTGAAAGCATGCGACAGTTCTTAATATGCTTACTAGGATCTATCAGTCATGTATATTTCATATTAGGGCAATTGATCTCTTCAGAAAATATGATATAAATTAATCTCCTTTATTGTGGCCACTTGGAAATAGATTTTTTATGTGTACCCTACCATCTAGAGGGCATAGCTTTCAACACATAGTCCAAAGCGGACAATCGCTATGATTTTGTGACCTTTTCTTCAAATTCTTCCGAAAAAACTGCAAGATTAGGTAATCCTTCATATGTAGGCAGCGTACTTGCTTCGAATCCTACCCTTTGAACAACTCTTGTAATTCTCTCACATCTAGGCATGAAGACTTCATGCAGCCTATTCTTCCAATTTTCTAGAGTTTCACTTGAGTTGGACGTGCACAATCTTACACTCTACCAACTCAGGGTTCCATCGGCTGTAGGATTAATATAATCTTCCTTCGAAGACATGATGTCATACAATTGGACCAAATAATTTTCTTGCTCTTCACTATGCACAGGCTTGACATATCATTGTCGTTCGAGCAGATCAATGGGCGCAACCACTCTTATTTTAGAATCTTCAAAATATAAGATCCTTTTTCTTGAAGTTTATAATAGTTTGGTTTTCAATTTCCCAATCAATTCGTAGAAGTGCAGGATATGGGTTTGTGTCATCGACAATGTCAGTAACTTCAAATTCGGCATATGTCCTTAAGCCTTCGACTTCCACAGGTACTTGGGTCAGTCTACCAATTGGTAGAACCTTTGATGGATTTGCAAGCCTTAGCTGAATAGGAGACTAGTCCCGTCGTGACTTATTCATTCTCTCCCTATGTCTATCTTGTCAATATATTGAAATCCGAGGCCAATTTTGGTATGATATATTCCATATATAATCTCCTATCTACACAATCATTTGCAGTTCTTGACTTGTCTTCACTTTTCTCAGGTTGCAGGTCTTCTGATGTTTCTTCTATAAGCGGTTTCAATTTTTCCACAACATTTCTATCATGGATTAGTGCAAAACAACTTTTTAAAATGTCCTTGATATTACTAACCTTTTTCGTTCACATATTCCTGATTAGTTGTTAAAATATTACAGGCATAAGTCTCACTTTTCTAGATGTCGATGGATGATTGGTATCAACAAAGTCTTGTCATGCCTCCAAGAAGACTTCTTTCTCTTGTTGGAATTATAGCAAAGATTTCTTTTGTGCCGCAAGTTGCACCTACAGTTGTCCTTTCTACGTACTTTGGTCTGCTCCCATTTTAGCACCTCCTCTTGTTGCTACAACAATGTTGGGTTTCCTTAGTTCAACAGATTCCATCTGAATATTCAGATTGGTGTTCGAATTTAGTTTCTACAATGGGTTGGGTTTAATGTAGTTTTAGTCAGCCACTTCGCAATAAGATGTAGACACTGTTCAACAGTGTGATCGAACGCTTTACAATATGTAAATTTTTCATAGGACTTTAACAATCTCAGGAAAAGTGTCCTGTCTTCCCATAATTATAACATATGATTTGACCTCTTCCTCGACCAAATCCTCCTCCTTGTTGTTGTACTTGACCTCTAAATTTCCCACCCCCCTTTGTGGAGGGTATTCTTGTTGTTGAGGATACTGATTCTACTGGTATTGTGGTTGAGGATATTGTTGTTTTTGATACTTTGTAGGGTGATACTAATGCTATGCTCATTCATCTTGAATTTGTTCATCATTCTTCATTAAGTAGGTATCCATAATTTTTCATTGCAGTAGCTGAAGTGCTTTGTAGTATTTCTCATCGTGACATACTGATCTACAAAATTTACAGTACAGACTATTTGGTGCACTTACAATCTTCTGTAAGTACATACATTCTTCATACTTGTGACCTCTAGTCTAGCATACTCTACACCAAGGAATTCCTTGGGTGTTTAATGGGTTCATTGCACCTATTGCAACATAGTTCATCAACGCCAGGAAATTATCTTTATGGTGTCCATATGTTACACATCTTGTACACCAAAGGTCTTCTTGAAATTCCTTTCCTCTTTTAATGTCCTAAAGCTACACCATAAGATTGGCCAGCTACGATTGAATTTTCATTATTCCTGAGCCATTGTCCCCAATTGGTGAGGATTCTAACTTCATTGTTATTTCCAAAGCCTCTGTCTACGACACAAGTTTTTGTTACATCAACGACATTCGGATATGTGGCAACAAGGCAGCAATAAACCATTCCTTGGGTTTCACATCCGACATTTAGAAACTCACTTTGGCCATTAATGTCTTAAATATCTAGTCAAAATCCCAAACAGATTCTGTTTGTAGTTGCTTTATCTCTTTGATCTCAGTGATGCAATGTGATTCAGACTTCAGATTTTTAAATTCATCAATCAACTTGAGTCAAATCTCATTGAGTGTATTTGGGACCACTCCTACTGCTACTATGGAAAAATTTATATACCAATCTATTTCACGAACTCGTAGCATCATAATCATCTGTTCTTTCTCGATGTTCTCATCTTGGATCTTTCATACAGTCCATACAATATCACACAAAAAAATAGTGTTGTTCTGGGTCTTCCAACCCATTCCCATTGAATATTGGGAACTTAATGTCAGTTCCATCCATTGGATTGATCATTGTTGTATTCACTGTTGGTACAATCAAAACAAAATTTGGACTAGCTGTACTTCCTTGTCCACTATTTACAGCATTAGTACTACTCGTATTTACAAAAATACTTGGAAATGGGTCTCGCGATCTTACCTCTGGTACTGTCGGCAAGTTGTGTAGACTTTATTTCTCTAGTGCTTCAGTCAACTCTTCAAGTTCTTTTTCACCTTATGAGATCAACTAATATTCCTCTTCCTCATCACAATAGCCTTCATATAAGTACGATGCAAAATCATAGCCTTCATCTTCTTTCTTTATGCTACAACTCCCTTTCCCGAATAGAGATTTTCATCTTTTGCAGGACCTGAATCTTCTTCCACTTCTTAAAAATCTTCGGTATAGTTCAGTTACACTTTTTCCTAAGAACATCTCACTCTAGGGTTCTGCTGAGACATAGCCACCCTTTCATATTCAGTCTATCATTCATAGAATGCATTTTTCACATAAAAACCTTTTTATCCACGTATTTAAAGATAACATGTATCTACTGTGTGGTCCTTGGAATTTTTTTTTATATACTTCATTGTATGAGGTTATTGTATCAACATCAAACTCAGTAATATATCCTTATAAGATAATGTCTACCCAGAAGTATACAACCCTTGATATAGGGTTGTTTATTCCTTTCACCCGCTTGATTAAGAACAGACTCCACTCTCTCGGTTCCCTACCCTAGAAATTATATTGCTAGGTTTCTAGCTTACACAACCACTCATACAACACAATAGGGAACTTAGAAAAAAAATCTCGTCAATGTCTGAATAAATGTACCATTCTAACCACTTTGTTGGTGTCCACCAATATCCTTCACTTTCTTTTTGTGCAAACTCTAGCTCTTTAGCATCCACCCTGTTAATGCAAAAAATTTCTCATATAGCCTACACCATGCAAAGAAATCAATGTCCTAACCCATTCTACCCCTACATCCTTTTAACCTATTTTTTTCTCTCAAAATCTCCAAAAATACCCTCAAAGGGCTTAAAACCCCAGAAAAGAGCTTAAAAAGCTCAAAAAGGAGCTAAAAAGCTCAAAAAGAGGGTTAAAGCCCTGAAAGGGGTATAAAAACCCTAAAAAGGATTAAAAACCCCAAAAGGAGATAAGAAACAAGCAAAAAGGGCTTAAAACCCTAGGTAGGGCCCAAAACCCTAACCAAGGGCTAAAAACCCTAAAAAGTTGAGAAAACTATAAATAAAGGTGTAGGGGTCCCCATCACACAGATGATTCCTCCCTACTGTTATTATAATGCCCGCATGGGTACCTTGAGAGACCTTCACTCTCAAGCTATTCATCCCCCATAACCACAATGGGATTTGAATCGAAAATCTGACGACATCCGATGTATTGTACGGATGTGTCAGACTATAATGATGAAAAGTACTGACCCTTTTGAATTATTTTAGCACTGTTGAATTTTATACACTAGTGCGTAGGTTTTTCGATGGATATGTCATAGGAAATTTGATGGCCTTTCTGTAGGAAATTCGATGGCCTTGGAGTAGGAAATTTAACTGCGAAAGACCCCAATATTATGCCAAAATTCCAAACTTATACCTCTTATAGAGATGGACCCTGGGATTGTACTAAAATTACAAACCCACACCCCTCATAGCGATGGATCCTGATTCACATTAATGCACATAATTGTATAGACTCCAGTCCAATTGATTAAAATCAGAGACAAGACCTTTATAGGGAAGAGAAAAGGAATCCCTTTGAACATCCAATAATTAAAAGAAGTGATACCATGAAGAGATAAAGAGAGGAGATAGAGACTAGAAGCCACACCAAGCCTCCACTTCCTAAGATCGCCTGCATAGGCTGCCTAAAGTCACCCTCATTTTCTTGTCACCTTTTTTCCACACCTACAACCACAATATCCCACCTTCATAGACAAACCTTAATTCACAGAGTTTAAAATCCACCACTATGATAGCATTAATGCAAACTTGGAGAGGCGCAGTGTGCATGAGGGGAAGTAAAACCTCCCTTGCATAATCCATTAATGTTGAAAAGACCAGCCAATAATCCATCTCCAAAAATTTTCTATGTGTTATTCTCATGCATTACTCCAAAGTGGTGAACTGTGAGACCTTTAATCTTGATGCTTTGATGCAAAAAACTAAGGAATCCATTACCTAACACAGGGTCCTCATTTTTAACTAGGACAACCTTGTCCAAATACAATGTTGCAATCCCCTTTTTGCAACACTTTGATTATGGATTTGTTTCAAATGATAAAAGTCGACCTCACCAATCCCCTCCAAATTTTGATGAATTATGTGCATGCTTATTTGGAACAGAGTAACTTCCATAGTCACTTTCTTATACATCTATTGGACAATGAATAAAGAATCCCCCAAGACTATTTCCTTGATCTTAATCTCATGCAATAAAATTGATCCAAATACATATAGTTTCTCATGGTTTTTGGAAGCAATTCCAAGCCTCTACGAGAAGATAACTAATGTGTTTCGTTCAGGAATAATGTGAGTCCATACCACTCTTGCTACCCTTGGGTTGCATCTAAAGGCACCATCAAAAAATAATTTGAAGCAGCCATGTGAGTCTATCCAATCTTTTATTTCCAATTATGAGAGATTCAGTTGCCAATATTAATTAGGCTTTGGTTTTACATACATTGTTAGACTAAAGGGATTCCCCAGAAGAATTCTTAAACCCGTAGACACTTTTGCATTGTAAGGTTTTCCATAAAATCAAAATTTATCTCTCAATTATAGATATTTCTGTTAAATATAATCATCAAAACTATAAACTTTATTTAAGTAAAATATTCTCTCATGGTTATGCATTATGGAACATAACATATTTAGACAAGGAATCATATCCCAAATTTTTTTTCCAATAGATAATATCCTTTAATGGCATACTCATTTTTATTTAATTTTTCTTGGAGAAGGAAACATATAGTGTTTAGCGGTTGTCCCTTTTTTAATAATTAGCTTAGGTGTGAAAAATAGAATAATAAATCCCATGGTCATATGATTTATGTTTATGTAATAGCTTCTACTCTCTTCAAAGTGTAAATGGTGTGAACGTGGTGGTAATTATTTGTTGGCCACTTTTCCCCACTTGTGCAACCTAGGTTCTGCACAGCCCACTGATACAACAACTACCTGAGATACTGGCTTGATAGAGAAAGCCCCATCGGCAACACTTGTGAACCAGGCACAATCTCACCTGAGATATCTCACCATTGCATCCTTCCTATTTATACTAATTTACATGGCCACGTAGGGCCAACTGCATCCCAGAAGTCTGTTAGTTGTCACCATCAGGAACCCCTCTAGTTACAGTTGTGGTGATCATGACTTGACATGAGGCACTATCGGCCTGACTTAGAAATATCCTCTCATACGTGTATAGCTGCAGGCTTATGCCATCTTATACGACCATGATATGGATTCTACATCTATCACTTTCCGTCTGTTTTACACTTACACACTTCCACACTCACCTTTCCTTTGCTGTGCACTTCTCCATTCTACCTTCGTGGGCCCTTTTCATCCTTCACAATCTTCCTTTGCTTCTATCATGTGCATGACGCATTTTCCTTGGTTGCACGCATGAAATTCCTTCTTATGCCACTTTCCCAGGCCAACATGCCCCCAACACTCAACTGTGGCTCATCCCAATCCACTAAGCAAGGGACGTATGAGCGGCCCAATCTGCATGGTATCTTTATGAAAAATAGAGATTTTTTTTTTTTTTTAGCTTCAGCTGCATTTTAACTTGCATTGTCTGCTCCTTATGCTCTTTTTTTCTTCCAGGTTTCTTGAAGGAAAATTTTTGATAGACTCTTTTATTTCTCTCCTACTACCTTTAATATGACCACCCTTCAAAATTGGAATCACTTGAAGTAAATCAGTAGAATCAATCACAGAAGGTTTACTGCTACCAAAACCTATATCAGGCCCCTTCCCTTTCACTGACCTTTTACCTTTATCTTCAATACTAGCATTGTTGTTATCATCAGCGAACCCATCATTTCTATCCGAACTCTCTGAATCTGTCTTCAAATACTTATCTTTACTATAGTGGAGATAAGCACATCAATATAGATTGGTTTTGGGCACCATTTCAGAGGATGGTTTATGAAGGATTTGATGGTAGAGTTCGCTTGAGCCGATAAGGTAAGCTTATGTGCTTCTTATTGAGTCCAAGATCCCTATGAATAGGAATGTTGTCTTTACTCTGGGACTCTCTCATTATCTTGTCATAGTCCGCCTCCAATTTCAACAAGGGTGCTTAGTGTCCCATTCTGACGTAGAAATCCTCGTGGCCTTGGTTCTTTCGCCATTCTCATGCTCCTCAGGCTTGATGTGCGGTTGTTGTAGATTACTACAACTTTCTCTCTTGCTGCTCTTCTTCGAGTTTCTCTCTTCTGCAACTTTCTCTTCACCACCCTCTTTGCTTTCTATTTCTTTTGGGACGATTGGCCTTCCTCAGGATGCACATGGGTTTGCGTCTGATATTCAGCACGCAGTTGTGCTGAAGGATGTGGGTCCAAGTCCTCCATATCAGAGTCATCCTCCATGTTTTCTTGTGATGGATCTACTTGGGTATCATCTCCTTCATGGTCTTCACCATTAACTTGATGAATGGGCAGTTCTTCTGCATTTAGGTCTTCATGCAGCGGCTCTGCGAGTGGACTGCACCATTCCTTAGGCCATAGATTAACAATTGCATCCACGTCATCAACGGTCACAATAAATCAGGATTGATTTATCTACCGATGTGGTGCTTTTGTAGGTAGTATATTTATATTATGTATATCAGCTTCAAACTTGACAAAAGCAGCGTACTTGTGCATAGTTGTGGCACGGAGCCTGTGGGTTTGCCAAACAACCTGTCGCAGTGCATCTGCATGTAAGAAGAATGCCACATTGTTATCCTACTAGTGCTTATTATTGGTCTTGTCTTCCCATAGATTCTGATATTTTTCCCCCAAATAGGATAGTGAGACATTCATTTGTACATAGTCCGAAGAGTCATCCTAGACAGTTAAGGAAATCAAAATTAGTAACTAGGAATAGTAGAATTTATGACCTTTCTTGTGTTGTGCTAGCCTCACATCCTCGAATAGGGAATTTAACAAGTACCTCGACTAGTTGAGGTTTTCTCCCCATGCACATAAATATACAATTTCTATCACCCCTATGGAACATTGCGTTGGTACCACCTTATGAAATATTTTACAATATAAAAATTTTGCAGCAACCTAGACACTTTTGTCATGGATGGGCCCAAGTAAGTATCCCCATCCTATGTGTTGAAAGTTGTGCTTCCACTTAATGGCCTGAGTATTATGCTTAGCGAGGTAAGGAAGAGGATCTTTTCCTTCGCTTGGGAGTACTGTAATTCTCACTATCAGTTCAGCATTAAGTGGGTATGGATGATCCAGCCATAGGTATCCTCTATGAAAGAAGACCAGTAACTGCTTTACATATGTACTGACCTGTATGTTATGGCCAAAATGAGGCATGAACAACATGTTTGTTAGGCCTATAGTGGCTAGTCCCTTGGCTTGCTCTTGTGGTTTGATTACCTTGGTAGCACATTCAGTGGCCTAGATTATGTCCATGCAGTGTATTATTTGCAATCCCTCTTGCTACCAAGTGTCATAGCCTTGGAGCTTCAAAACAGATAATGTGGGGAGGATGTCCTACAGTAAGGGTATGTCAATAGGGATCCGTAGTTCTATCAAAGTGGTCACTGCTTTCACCGGGAGATCTGCATGCACTACACCAGGTCTTCTTGGTCAAATGTAACCTGGAAATTTCAGGTCGGCCTGTTCTATCTATGGATCTACTTGTGGTATCAATTCTTCATCTTCATCATCATTTCCCTAGTCAACAGCAAGCATTTTTCCTCCCTCACCTGGAGTGTCTGGAACCTTACTTTTCTTTTGTCTCAGTTGTGACCGTGTAGATGACTCACCTAGAATAACTGGTATTCCCTGGACTGGGTTAGGCATAGGACACAAACTAGGGGTTTGAATTATTTGTGGATTCCTTGTTCTTGCCATTGCATTGGTATCTAGGGATTAATGCAGATGTGGGCCTTTGGCTAACTGTGTTTCTACTTACTCATTAATGGGGTAGCCAAAGATGACAGTGGCATCTGAAGCCTCACTCTCACTAGGAATGTTAATTACCATGGGCTTGAACAAGATGGAAGACAGGTGACAGGATGAAGTTCTGTAATGGCTCGGCTCCGGTTCTATCAGTGCGTAACATAAAACTGTCTTGATAGAGAAAGGAATATTTAGATATTGGACAATATTTTTCACTCATCATTTGACAAAATCTTTAGGTCTAACAATGCTCTTAGGTTTCCTTTTCCAATTGTTTCTCGATTAATTTTTGTAGCTGGCCTTTTGGGGTGTACTTGTCAGATGAGTTATGGTAATTAGTATTGAGATGGTTGATGAGAGCTAACAGTATGCCACCTTGCTCCTCATACTAGGTTGATTTAATTCCATGGAGGTGCTCCAGTCATACAAATCTTTTCACATGGATCCACTAGTAAATGCTAGCCAACCTGTCATTCCTACTTTTTGCATTCTTTGGCCCCTAGTTGTCTTTCCCCTTAAACACTTTAGGTCACCCGCTTGGATACATGCGATGATGTGACGACTAGGTGGTTTATTGCTCATACTTTCTGTTGGGTCTGTCGTAATTTTGAAATAGAATAGTTTACATATTTTGTTCGTTGAAAGCTGGGATTATTATTATTATTATTATTATTATTATTATTATTTTACGTGTCGAATCAATGTTTTAGGAAACTTCCATTTACCAAACTTGCGGCACGAGTACCATCGACTTCTCTAGCATTGTGTTGTGCCTATATCCATAGTTTATGCCTTTGGTATATGGCCTTAGACAAGTAGCCTTTAGTTTGTGTGGGTGTGCAAAGATTCTGCTGTCATAGTGTAGGATAAGTCTTCCTTTTATGGATGGCTTCACCCTAATTTATATTGATAATGTTGTGTCAGCAGCTTTTGTGGACTTGGCTTAGTCTCTAATCGCAAAGGTATCTACATCCTCTCTAAGTCTTCCACCATTCCCTTTCTGCCTGTGCCATTTAGAGAGAAGAGGGTCTGGTATTCCTTCAGGAGATCTGTGAATTGTACAATTGCTTCATCCTATGAGTGTTTTTGTATTACTCTGTGATATTTACTTTAGTTCCAGTGTTTTTGGCCTGCTGGAGTTAGTCGAGCTATCTTCGGCATCCCGGGGTATAGTGTCTTGCTGAGTAGCTGCACTGTGTTGGTGAGCATTAGCATTGTTGATGTTATAGACTATACACCCCTTTTCTTATATATGAAACTCTCATAGCTAGGTAACTCCCTTGACTCAGTCTCCACCCATTGCATAGACCTTGTAACTCCTGCACACCTTCTCATGGAGACATCATGTAACCTATTTTTCCAATTCTCTAAAGCCTCACCTGAATCATATGTACATGAACTTGTGCACTTCTAGCTTAGGTTCCCATATGCCGTTGGACTAATATGATCTTCGTGCATAGCTATAACATTGTAGATTTGATCAAGATAGTCGACCTACCCCTCATTAAAATAGGTTCAATGTATCTTTTCCCCTCAAATGGGTCAATGGGTGAGATGACTCTCATTTTCTCATCTTCAAAGGAGAGGATGCTTTTCTTGAAATTTATAATTGTTTGATTGTATATAGCCCAATCTATCACTAGTAGTGCAGGGTAAGGATTTGTATCATCTACAATGTTGATGACCTCAAAGTCTACATATGTGCACAATCCTTCAACATCAACAATGACATTGCTTAATAATCCAATGGGTAGTACCTTCTCCTGGTTGGAAAGATGCAACTGGATGGGTGATCCGTCGGATCTCAACTTGAGTGCATTAAAAGTTTATTTAAAGAATGCATTTATCACTTTACTTAATTCATGAAGTACCATTAACAACAATGGAATGCTTAAAGATAGAACTGAAAAGTAAACTAAAACAGAAAGGAGAAAACAACACTGATAAATAGATATAAAGAAGAAACACAGAATCAGAGAGTCACAACAGAAGTTGATAATGGACTTCACCCCCTCCACTGGGCTACGTCTCCGAGTCCCTCTCTAGTGGGTACCAATCCAATTAATCTTTTTAAAATGGTACAAAATGGTTCTGGAATCAACTTCAACAACTGTAAATAGAATGCTGTACAAAGTCTTCAAGACCTCTCTTTTGGAAATTACAATTAGCCTTCAAAAGGCAAAGAAAGCTAAAGTATAACAGAGAATGTCGACTTCTACAAAACAACATCTAACAGAAACATGATGCTCTGTGCTCTAAAAAAACCTCTACCCTCAATGTGGCCAGAATCACATTTATATGAGCGTTCAATCCCTGGGTAAGTAACGGTTCAACTCGTTTTACCATCACAGCTGTCATCTTCTTCATTATCGTTACAACCATAAACTAAAACTGAACCATGCAATCCCACCAAATCACTGGACAAGCGTTGTGTTACCACGACATTCCATATCCCCGAACCGTTGCAACTAACTCCATGCACATGTTGACTCACAACACGTGGCAATGACTGCCACGTACAGGTGTTGCACCATACTAAAATGTGCACCAAATGCAAACCACGTAACCATTTGATGTCACCACTACTCCACAACTATCACAGCATCCACGATATATGTGTTGCAGCAACTGTGACCGTGCGGGATTTTCACGAACCATTCGAGGTTCCACTTGAGGATGCGCAAGCCAACTAACTTCGCGAGCATGTTACAACTACGCGGCACATGCTATAACTGTGCACCATGTGATAACTGCACGTCATGTGATAACTGCGCATCATGTGATAACTACGTGGCCCATGCGATAACAGCACAACCCATAACTGCGCGGGCCATGTGATAACCGCGCAGCCCATAACTGCGTGGGTTGTTCACATCTTAACCGCCAAGCTTAGTCCTCACACTATGTTTAGCATATCAGTTAAAAACATATGATTAATAACCATTGTACCATATTGGATCAGTGTAAATTATTGAAGATGAATAATCCACCGGATCATTCCTCCCCATTGGAGAGCTTTTGGACCACCAAAAGCTTGAATCATTCTACGAGTAAGTGAGGGTATAGCTCCCTCACCTTTCCAATCTCCATCCATCTTGCTTTGCTAGGATGCATGCCTTTAAGCCCCACTCGAAGGTACTCAGCATTCCCCCTTCATGAAGTCCTTACATTTCTGTCAAGAATAACATCATCCTACAACTCTTTCATGTATTCAGGTACCATATCATCAACTGAAGGAATTTGTATGTTAGTGTCCTCATCCATGATCATAGGAGGCTCATACAGTTTAAGATTCTCAACATTGATGACTAAATAGATTTGCATGTATGGAGGTAAATTCAAGTGAAAAGCATTAGTGCCGATCTTTTCCAAGATCTCAAAAGGACCATACCTGATAGGCTTAAGCTTTTTACCTTCACATTTCATTCTTTATTTGGTGATATGTAACCAAACTCTGTCACCAACCTGAAATTGATGATCAACTCGATACTTGTCATGCTTGGCTTTGTACTTTACCTGGATTTTCTCCAACTGTTCTTGAACTTCCTGCTACATCGATTGGATTCTCTAAATGAATCTTAGAGCTTTATCTGCATCATGATGTCCATCCACTGCATCTTTGCCAAAAGAAAAGTCCATCGGTGTTTTTGGCAGATAACCAAAACAAGTTTCAAAAGGAGATCTTTTCATGGAAGAATGAACTACATGATTATAATCATGTTGTATATACTGCAACTGCTCATCCCAAAGTTTAGGATGTTTACTAAAATATCCTCTGAGTGGCTAAATCACGGTCCTATTCACTACCTCTATTTTCCCATCGGTCTGTGGATGAAAAGTTGTACTTTTCTTAAGTTTAGTATCAATAAGCTCCCATAAAGTTGACCATAATTCTCCCAAGAACTGGGAATCCCGATCAGATACAATAGAGATGGGTAGCCTAAAATGTACCCAAACATTCTAAAAGAATAGCTGAGCTGTTTGTTCAACAGTGATCTATTTGCTACATGGCATTAAGATACACATTTTGCTGAATCTGTCCACAACAACATATAGGTAATCATGCCCTTTTCTAGACATAGGTAGTCCTCCTACAAAGTCCATAGAAATGCTTTCCCAGGGACGAGAAGAAACTGGAAGAGGTGTGTACAAACCCAATTTCCTATTGCTAGGCTTACTCGTTGCACACATAACACAACCTCTTATGTATTTAGCTACAGTTTCTTACATCTGAGGCCAATAACAGTGATTCTGCAATACAAACAATGTTTTACTTACACCAAAATGTCCTGCAATCAATGAACTATGTGCTTCTTGGATCACATGCACTCTCTCTTTCTCTGGAATACAGAGTTTACCGAGATGATATAGGAGATGATTATGCACATAATAGTTCTCTTCCTGTTTACCATGTATTAGTGATGCATATACTTTCTTAAAATCTTCATCTTCTGCATACTGTTCAATATAACTTTCATGTGTTAATGAACTATTATAAAGAATGATTGAAGCATTAATAGGTGGCCTTGACAACATGTCTGGTACTTTATTATGAATTCCCTTTTTGTATTTAATTATGAGATGAAACTGTTGCAAGAACCCCATCCATCTTAAATGCCTACTTTGTTGTACTTTAGTTTGAGATTGCAAATATGGCTGATGATCAGTATGTATGACTGTTTCTTTTCCCATGATATAATGTTTCCACTTGTTCACACTCTGTACTAAAGCATACAACTCTTTGTCATAAGTTGGATAGTTACTTACCACAGGTAGAGAACGTTTCTGAATGGTAACAGACTGGCTTCCTCCCTTGCATCAAAATGGCTTCCATGGAAAACCCGCTGGCATCAGTCTTGATCTCAAATGGCTACTGCAAATCTGGCAACGTCAAAACTGGTGCGGTGCTAATCCTTTCCTTCAAAGTGTCGAAGGCTCTCTGATGCTTGCCTCCCCACTGGAAAATTTCCTTAATTCTTGTCAATGCATGTAATGGAGTAGCAATGGAAGAAAACCCAGAAATGAATTTTCTCCAATATTGAACCGCACCAAGAAAACATCTGATTTCAGTAACGGTGATAGGCCATGGCCAGTTTACAATGACAGCAACCTTGGTTGGGTCCACTCACAGGTGGCCTCCACCAATAATATGGCCCAGATATACTAAAGAATTTTTAGCAAACTCACATTTAGACATTTTTACATAAAGCTTCTCCTTCCGTAGTACATCTAAAATTTTCTTCACATGTACAATATGTTCCTCCCAGGTTTTGCTAAACACCAGGATATCATCTAGATATACAATTACAAAATCATGAATAAATGAACAAAAGACATCATTCATGACCCGCATGAAAGTAGCAGGTGCGTTAGAGAGCCCGAAAGGCATCACAAGCCATTCATACAAACCCTGTTTTGTTTTAAATGCTGTTTTCCAGGCATCATTTTCAGCAACATGGATTTGATGATACCCACTACGCAGATCCAATTTTGTAAAGTAAGTTGCATGTTTCAACTGATCAAGAAAATCATCAATGCGAGGAAGAGGATACCTATTTTTAATGGTGATTTTGTTAAGGGCCCTGTAGTCGATGCACATCCTCCAAGACCCATCCTTCTTCGGAACCAAGACTATAGGAGAGCCACAAGGAGAAGTGATGGGATGGATGACCCCCTTCTCAATCAGCTCCTGAACCTGCTTCTTGATTTCCTCATTCTACATTACAGACATCCAATACATAGCTATGTTTGGGAGTGGCACATCCTACTGTAAATGTATCTCATGCTGAATCTCTCTCTTTGGTGGTAACCCCTTCAAATCTTGAAACAAATCATCATGCTCAGAAATGATTTTAATCAGTTTAGATTTATGCTTAGGGTCACACTCTTCAAAATATTTAGATATCTCATCATTTTTCACCTTAACCATCATTAACACAAAATTCTTACTAGCATTTACTAGCCTCTTCATTTGTCCTACAGAAACTATTGCTAGATTTATTTTTGTCTTATGTGCTCGTACAATATATTCTACACCATCTTTAAAAATATGATACTTATTCTGCTCTCTATAAAAGACTGCTTTCCGGTCATACAAATATGGACTCCCAAGTACAATTCCACAAATTTCAAGTGGTACTACATCTAGTTCTACCTCATCCATGAACTTTTCAGTGATTGCAAATTTCAAAACACATTTCTTTGTAACTTGCAATTTTGTATCATTAGTAACCCAACCAAGAGGATAGGTTTTTTCATGAGGCATAGTAACTAAATGCAATTTCTTAACCACTTCTTCTGATATCAGATTTACTTGTGAACCACTATCAAACAATGTATCAATATTTGTGTGATTTGCAATGACATGAACATGAAATAGTGCACTTCTATTTTTATCATTTTGCTTAGAAGTAGATGGCAGATTTGTACTTGCACTAGAACTTGATTTTGCATCAATGGGAAGTGAGATACCTTTATTCCTACTCTAGATGCCGACAATTGTAACCTTTGTTTCATCACCTGAGTCAGATCCCAAGTCTTAAATAACTGCTGCAGTAGCTTTTGCTTTGCCTTATCTTTGTTTCCTCCGTACTTCTTTGGCCTTAACTCTGGATGAAGTTTCCAACACTTAGAGACATCATGTCCCTTCTGACAATGCGAACATGTAGGCATTTCACCCTCTTTTTTAATAGTAGCCATCTTCTTTTTCCCCTTCGATTTGTTGTCAGTTTTAAAGGATTTCTTCACAAAAGTATCATTAGCATGCTTACCCATAGCTTCTAAATGTGTAGCTTGAACACATACATCATCCAAATCACTGGGGTTAAACATCAACAAAGTATGTCTCAAATAAGAATGCATGCCACCAATTTACTTAAGAAGAGTTTCCTGTGTATCTAATGAAACATTCAATGCAATAGCCCTCTTTCTAAATTCATGAGTATATTCCTGAATGCTTTGTCCTTTAGCTTGTCTAAAAGTTTTCCAGCTCATTATTGATTTCTGCATGTGCCCTAAAGGATAAAATTGCTTCCTTAATACTTCAATGAATTCATTCCAAACTGAAATAATTTTACATTCTTTCGAAGATCTTGTTGAATCTTGCTCTCCCACCAAGTAAGAGCCATTCCACTCATTCTCAAAGTGGCCAATTGAATCCTAGAAGGGTCATCAGTAATGCCCTGCACCCTGCAATATACTTCAAGCTTCTTGATCCATTTGTATAACTTTTCAGCATCTAAATCTCCATTATAAATTGGTAACTCAAACTTTACATCCAATTTGAAATAAGGCATATTAGGATTTGCATTATTTGAGTGAGAAGTATGAGAAGAAGAGAAATTTTGATTAGTTTCAGGAGGATCACCATCACCTCCTACTCCTTTATCCTTTTCTTCCTTCTTCACTTCTGCATCTTTGGATGAAGATCCTTCTTCTTTCTTCTTCCTTTCTGCTCGCTCATCGAGTAGAATTTCCATCATGGATTTCATGCTGATAAAAGCCTCCAAAAACTTAGTTTCGAAAATAACAGGTTTTTCCCGTTCTGTATGTCCTTCTTCTTCCCCTCGTGGAGAAGACATGGTTCTTGAGAATGTTCTCCTTGAGCCAATCTCAGGAGGTCCTTCAATTAATTCTCCTTCACCAAGATTTAACCTGGACCTGGTAAGCATTCACAAACTTGCACAAGCAGTTAACCTGCTCTAATACCATAACATGATACGTCGAATCTCAACTGGAGTGCATTAAAAGTTTATTTAAAGAATGCATTTATTAGTTTACTTAATTCATGAAGTAGCATTAATAGCAATGGAATGCTTAAAGACAGAACTGAAAAACAAACTGAAATAGAAAGGAGAAAACAACACTGATAAACAGATATAAAGAAGAAACACAGAATCAGAGAGTCACAATAGAAGTTGATAACGGAGTTCACCCCCTCCACTGGGATACGTCTCCAGGTCCCTCTCCAGTGGGTACCGATCCAATTAATATTTTCAAAATGGTACAAAAATGGTTTTGGAATCAACTTCAGCAACTGTAAACAGAATGTTGTACAAAGTCTTCAAGACCTCTCTTTTGGAAATTACAATTAGCCTTGAAAAGGCAAAGAAAGCTAAAGTATAACAAAGAATTTCGACTTCTACAAAACAACATCTAACAGAAACATGATGCTCTGTGCTCTAAAAAAACCTCTGCTCTCAATGTGGCCAGAATCACATTTATATGAGCATTCAGTCCTCGGGTAAGTAACGGTTCGACTCATTTTACCATCACAGCTGTCATCTTCTTCATTATAGTTACAACCATAAACTAAAACTGAACCATGCAATCCCACCAAATCACTGCACAAGCATTATGTTACCACGACGTTCCATATCCCCGAACCGTTGCAACTAAATCCACGCACATGTTGACTCACAACACGTGGCAATGACCGCCACGCATAGGTGTTGCACCATACTAAACCACGCACCAAATGCAAACCATGTAACCATTTGATGTCACCACTACTCCACAACTGTCGCAGCATTCACGATATATGTGTCGCAGCAACTGTGACCACGTGGTATTTTCACGAACCATTCGAGGTTCCACTTGACAGTGCGCAAGCCAACTAACTGCACGAGCATGTTACAACTGCGTGACACATGCTATAACCGCGTGCCATGTGATAACTATGCTTCATGCGATAACTGCACAACCCATGCGATAACTGCACAGCCCATAATTGCGCGGGCCATGCGATAACCGCACAGCCTATAACTGCACGGGCCATGTGATAACCACACAGCCCATAACTGCATGGGCTATTCACATCTTAACCTCCAAGATTATTCCTCGCACTATGTTTAGCATATGAGTTAAAAACATATGATTAATAACCATTGTACCATATTGGATCAGTGTAAATTATTGAAGATGAATAATCCACCGAATCAATAGGAGATCGGTCAAAGAAAGGCTTGCCCGTGCTTTCCCAAGTTTGGTGCATTAGGATATTGACATCAAACCCTAGATCTAAAATGATATAGTCCATGTCATAATCATTGATTTGTGCATTCATTCTCAATTCGTGGCCAGTCTTACATTTTCTTCGCACTTGGTTAAACTTCTTCTCAATTTGTGGTACTACAGGGATTTCATATATTATTTCTTGTAGCACTACAATAACATCTTTATCTTATATTAGCATCAAACAACTTGATAAAAGAGGTCTTAGCTTACTAACCTCAGCCGAAGAATTCTTCTGCAACATGTGTTGGAATCATTTAGGCATGTCTTTGACTTTGGTTGAATTTGATGGTACATCCAGGCCTATAAAGTATGACTACACATCACAGAATATTTCTTTATATCTCTAGCTGGTTAGTGATTCCTTAATTTGCATTGCGAGCCTCACTTGTGACTACGGTTGTTCTTGTGAGTTATGTTGTTCTACTCTAGTCATCACACCTCCTTTAGTTATGATAGCAATGTTCATGTCTCGTGGTTCTGCCATGATCATCTGAACATTCACATTTGGGTTCAGGTTTGGTGGGGGTTTGGGTGTGGCAATGGTCCTTTCTTGCCACTTTGTGATCAGTTGGGGACATTGTTCAACATTATGATCTTGTCCATTACAATATGAGCATGTTCTTGCAGGATCTAAATAATATCTAGCAAATTGACCTAGTTATCCACAGTTATATCATTTAATTGGACATCTCCCCCTACCAAATCCTCCTTTTCCACCTAGTCCTCTAAATTTTCCACCACCCCTTCCCTGAGGGTGTAGTTGTTGTGCTGGGTACTGGTTCTATTGGTAGTTTTGCTGATAGAGGTTTTGTTGTGTATATGGTTGCTGAAGCACATATGGCTACTAGTACTGATTAGATGGGAACTGCATAGGTTGATACGGGGATTGTTCTTGTTCAACCTAAGGGAACCCCTCATTTTTCATCAAGTACATATCAACTATCTTTTCTTTCAAGAGCTGGTATGCTCTATAGTCTTTTTCCTCATGTCTTACTGATTTACAGAATTTGTATGCTCTATAGTCTTTTTCCTCATGTCTTACTGATTTACAGAATTTGCAGAATAAATTTTCTAGGGTACTTACAACTTTTTGCAAATACACACATTCTTCATTGCAATGGCCTCTTGACTGGCATATGTGACACCATGGTATCCCTTAGCCATTTAATGGGTTAGGTGCACCCGATGCGACATAATTCATGAAGGTCGGATAGTTATCCTTGGTGTGTCTGTCCATTATACATTTTGTGCACCACAAGTCTTTGTGTGCTTCTTTTCCCTTCTTGATATATTGAAGTTGTAGCATGAGGTTGGCTAGCTATGATTGAACCTATACCATTCCAGTGGCACCGTCACCAATAGGTGAGGCCTCCAGCTTCATCGCCAGCTCCAATGATTCTTTCTGCGACTCGATATTTTGCTGCATCAATGGCCCGCGCATGTGTGGTAGCAGAGCAACAATAAACCATTCCTTATGCTATACATTAAACATTTGTAAACTTACTTTATCCATCATCATCTTGAATATTTGGTCAAAATCCCACACAGTTTCTGCTAGGGCCTGTTTAATCTCCTTAATCTCAATAATACATTGTGACTCTGATTTGGGTTTTCTAAGCTTAGGGATCATTGTAGCTCATATTTCCTCGAGTGTCTTCTGTGGTGTTCCAGCTAGCGTGGCACAAAATTTCATGAACCAATCTAGGGCGTGACCCTTTAAGTTCGTAATCATTTGTGCTTTCTTAACGTCAACACCATGGACCAAACGTACCATCCACACAGCTTCACATAGGAACCAATTTTGTTCAGGGTCTTCCATTCCATTTCCATTAAATGTAGGTAACCAAATGTCTGTCACAGCCATTGGGTTGGTGTTCAAGATCTTTGGGGTAGGGTTCAACTGAGTTGTACCTTCTGGCGCACTAGTTTCAGGACTAGTGCTATTCGAATTAGAGGTCCTTTCTGAGGATGAGACTCTAGATCTCGTCTCAGATGATATAGTTGGTGTTATATAATTTTTCTCTAACCCTCAAGTCTCGTCAGAGCTAGCTAGATCTTCAAGTCCTTCTGAGATCAAGCTATAGTCCTCCTCTTCATCGCAAGACCCTTCATCTTCGCACGACCAAAGTTCATGTTTGCTTCCTTCGAATAAACTAGGATTCCATCGACCCCTTTCATTTTTCCTTCTCTTTCCTGATGTTAATATTCTCCCACTACTTAGAAATCCAACCTCGAGTTTAGGTTATGTTCTTCTAGGGAACATCTCCACGCACTTGCCCCCATGTTCTTACCTGTTCGTTAGCAACATAGCACCCTCCTAGACACACGGCTCAACTATCTAAGTGCAAAAGACCCTTCTCATAAGCAAGTAACTTTATCCATGTACTTATATTCAATAATTATCTCCTTCATGGTCCTTGGAAGAAATTTATTTCATCTTCACTATATGAAGTTATAGTATCTACCGCATACTCAGTAATATACCCTTGCAATATACTATCAAACCAAAAATCAACAGCTCTAGAGACGACGTTACTTACACTGGTTATCTCCTGGACATGTTGGTCACTCCACTCTCTAATCTCCCTTTTTGGTAGTTGGTCCATCTAGACGCCATTCCTACTAACCATTCATGTAGTAAAATAGGGAACTAGACAAAGAAGATCTCATGAATATCAGAGTATATATATTCATCTAACCATCTCCCTGCGCTGAAGCGTGTTCCTGCACTTTCTTCTTGTGTGAACACCAGCATTTTAGTATCCAACAAGTCTTCTATCTCCTCCTTCATTGGGTGCCACAACATCTCCCTGATTTAATCAAGATGTCCAAACAATGGAACCATTTCTTGGCCACTTTTCCCCACTCGCACGACCCAGGTTCTACACACGCCGATACAACAACTACCCGAGATACCGACTCAATAAAGAAAGCACCATCAGCAACACTTGTGAAGCAGGTGCAGTCTCACCTGAGATATCTCAAAGATGGGTAACCACTAGAACCATGTTTCTACAATTGGCAGGGAAGTGTACTCCCTTGGATCACAAC
>LPNX010309410.1:1810784-1901936 GCA_001517045.1 Pseudotsuga menziesii | reverse complement strand
ATGTTGGAATAGTTAATTCCCTGCCCAGGATTGGACATGAAGGAGCTCATGTGCCTGTTGGGGAAGGCATGAAAAATATTTAAGTTTCCTTAATGGAACTTGGACTGTCATGCCAATTGGGTAATTAACTCACTGATTTTGATATCTATATTATGCTTGGTCTGATATAATTTCAATGGTGCATTCCACAGGTGAGAAAAGTGAAACCAGGTGGTGCACGTTGATTATGGCAGCAGATCAAAATTTGTTGGACTTGGCTGGAAGTCTCCTTCAAATGATTTCCAAGACCCAAGAGAATCTTGGGGAGATGCTCAGGATACAGAAAAGGCAGAGTGAAATGAACCACCAGATTTTGCAAGACTCTATTGGTTTGCAAAGGGAGGTGAAAATCCTTCTGGGAGCAATCGGCAAAGGAAAGGAAGGTGGATCAGCGATGGGAAATTCGTCCAAGCGACCCGATAAGAAACGGTCCAGGCATGAAGACTCAAGGGAAATTGATCAGGTAAAGATGAAGCATCCAGTGAGATACTGGAGATGCGGAGGACATCATTTACGCCGGGACTGTCCAATGAGGGAACATGATGAGGGCAATAGCCGCAAGGCTCCTAAACTTCGGGATCAGCAAGAAGCTAAGAACCAGCAGGAAAAGTCCATGGAAGCCGAGAGGCTTGGTCTTGAACGTTCAGAGTAGATGATGGAACGTGGTATAGATCTGCAATTTTGAAATTTTGGTGTGCAATTGTATATGTATTGTATATATGTAATGGAACACCGAGGATGGTGTTATTCCAAGGGGGAGGGGAATGTCACGTCCCCGGTTTTGACCCCGTTTACATGATGTATATATTGTAATTAATCGTGGTGAGGAGCTCAAGGCAAAAGCCCCACCATCGATTTTGTTGTGTATGTTTCGGCAATGGGGATAATTGTCGGTGGTAGGTTGTGCTATAAGGAACATTATAATTCGGAATCATGTAAACCCGCACATCAATTAAAATAAACCACAACCAGCTACGGCAGTGCAACATTGAATGAAAAGGGCATGGTTCCAAAGGATAAGGGGTGGGGGGATGTCAAACCTTGGTTAAGGGGAAAAACCCATGTTTTATTGCCTTGTTGTTTTGCCACCTTTGTTATTTGTCACCCTTTTTGTCTCATCCAACCTTGTCAACCTCTTTAATGCTCAGCTGGTGGTTGAGGAGTTATGGCTGAGGGCATTTATTGCTGAAGTGGTGGTGGTTGTGGGAGGCTGTCAGCCTTACCCAATTGCCCACTCCACCCACGTTGCCCATTCTTCACCCTCACACACTCTTCCCTGATCTATTCACTCAGTCACCACGATTTTGGTCTATTGGCTTCTCAAGCACAGGCTCTGGGCGATTTTAGTCTCACGCAGACATTTTCTGGGGCTCCACGAGTTGCTGAAGCACCCACGCACTGTAATTCGCGTCCTTGCTGATGTTTTGTTCATCCACGGGCAAAATCGGAGTTTTTTCCTCCTCATGCAGGGCCTCTACTGCTGGAATCCTCACGCAGAAAATCGGGTATGTCTTTCCCGTGCATTTTTCTGTTGGGTGCGAGTTTTTCCTCACGCACAAGATGTTTGGGTCGTTTTTCCCATGCCGTGAGCCATGCTCGCTGTTTGTGTTTGGGGCTGTTTCCTTCTCCATGAGTTTTGCCGGCTGTGGGTTCCAATTTCGTTTTGGACCACTGTGGATTGGTAATTCGTGGGTTGAATTTCTCTTGTCTGTCCATGCTGGGAGTTGTTCTTCTCCTTTGTTGGGACTGTGTGATGTTTCCCAACCATTCTATTGAGGAATTGTGTGTGCTGTTGGCTAAATTTCCCTATTTTGGGACTATGGACTGTTGTTATCCTTCATGGTGTGTTGTGGCTGCTGATATACCCTGGTTTGGGTGCTGTTGTTGAGTTGTTTTCACCACGTTAGGGCCAAAACCTACTCTGAGTTGCCTTATAGGCTGGAGTTGTGTCTTACATTTCGCTTGGGACTGTCACCGATCGTTTTGCTTCTTCACAGGGCAGTGAATGAAGTTGTTTGGCTGCTGGTATGCAGTGGTTGAACCTTGGACTGTGCTGGCTTGGCTTGTCTGTTGAAAGCCTGTGAAACCCAGTGGTGTTGGTTTGGCTGTTTTGTGTCCCCTTGGCTATGTGCAAGCCTGCAATTGACCCTTATCCTGAAGGAATCATGCCCAGCTCGGGGGTGGCAGTGTTGCTGAGAGATAGATGAGCAAGCTGGCCTATGGTTGGGTGGAACGTTGCAGCGACGTAGCTGGTTGCGGGTGAATTCCTCATCAAGAGATAAGTGCTGCTGGTTATTCTATCTCTGCAATTACAACAATTGTATATGGAATTATGATGAACATGTGATTGCTGGAATGTATGTGTGCTTCCGCTGTATGATCAAAGATAAATGCATCTGTGTATGCTTGTAAGTTTCAATTTCAGCATTTGAATTATGTTTATGTTCATGGGGTGTTTTTCCCGGTTGTATTTGATGTGCTCGTCGCGTCCTCTTCGCCGGTTGAGGGACGGGGATGTGACAACAACCAAGGAGCTCAACGAAGGCAACAAGGTGGCTAGATGGAGGAGTCGGTTCTATGCAAATGAGCACAATGGTGTGTCATCATGTGTGACATGAATTTCCTTCCCACCTCCCAGCTGGTGCAACTCATGCAGCACATCCGACTCACATCAATCGACTCTTATGACTTAAGTCAAGATTCATAATAGGAATTACACAGAATGATATACACTTATACAGTTTCAATTCAACAAGGCATTTTGTTTATCCATTTACCAATTGCAAGAAACTAAGAGAAACTGAACCACATTTAACATTATACTGAAATCAACTAGTAATCAATCGCATAAACATTCACCATATCAATCATTCATTTAGACACAAGAAATAACATGGAAACCCATCTGGGAAAAACCACCGAGGTGCTCTTCATCTGGTATGAGAAAGGATATAGCACCTTGTAGTCTGCGGGATGCAAAATGATCTTGAGATATGTCTTTAAGTTCAGACTCATAGTTCTCATGCTCTCTGGTTCATTCTCCTACTATATTCCTACTCCTAGCAGCCTGCTCACACTGCAGTCATATATGCGGCTCAATAGCCCCTCTAATTCTACCATACTCTTCCTCAGTCTACTCCTCTTCTGATATCTATGACATTACAACATAATCGACACCGCTTTCCATATATTACCGCTTGAATAGGAAACTAATATGGAAAATTGAATAGGGATCAATGAAAAACCTACAGGCCAATCTTCCAACCATTGCATCCTTCCTATTTATACTAATTTACATGGCCACGCAGGGCCAATTGCATCCCGACAGTCTGTTACCCATCACCATCAACCACCCATCTGGTTAGAGCTGTGGTGATCATGACTTGACACAAGGAATTGTCAACCTAAATTACAAATATCCTCTCATACTTGCATAGTTGTAGGCTTACGCCGTCTTATATGGCCATGATCTAGATTCTACATCTATCGCTTTTCGACTGTTTTCCCCTTGTACACTTATGTGCTCACCTTTCCTTTGTCGCACACTTCTCCGTTGTGCCTTCGCGGGCCCTTTTCATCCTTCATGATATTCCTTTGCTTCTATCACGCATGTGATGCATTTCCCTTGGCTATGCACATGAATTTCCTTCTTATGCACCTTTCGCAGGCCAACAATATTCGAAAGGATGACAAGTTTGGTGGCAAGTTTGAAATATTGGAGGGAATTTTAAATTCATAAATTTTTAGAGGGAACCCCATTTTCCCAATGTGATCAAATTAAAAGGCCATTTGATCTCCTCTATTTCTACCTTGAATCTCAATTTGAAATATCTTTGGGCTTATTTTGAATGAGCAACTCTACTTCACAAGCTCTAGTTCAGTTGTCGATTTCCATTACTCATTCCAAATTCCATTCTTGGATCTCAGATTGAAAGACCTTCCTTCGTATCACTAGCTCTAAAAAGGACCTTAATATGAGGCCTTCGGTCCTTCGGGCACACCTTAAAACATGGTAATATCCCCACCTTTATCTCTAAGGAGGGGCTCATAACATATATGGCTCAACCTTAAGGATAGAGAGGTGGGTCGAGTGTATCACTGGATCCTAAACTAGTCGTCAGTGACTAGAGTCCCTCTTCCACTCAGAAGGGGGCAATTGAGTTTTCGATGGATCATCCTATTTTTGATGTGGGCAGTGTGCTCTGGATGAGGTTCAATCTCATGACCATTTCATTGAACCCATTCCAGATGCAATTTCAGATGCACATTCAAACATAGATCTATATCTCGTTTCATATGTAGGCAACAAAACCCAATGGAGGAGTGGATTCAACAGATTATGTAACTCATAGAATGGCGCACCAGTTTGGGAGTTTTTTCCTTTTCTATTTTGTATCTTAATCCATATATAGGGAAAAGGGTGTGGCATTGCCTCTTTAAACACAACATCAATGAAGAAGAATGATGGGTTATCTTAGTTGTGGAAAGTTTGAGAGAGGCGCATTAGGTGAGTAGTTTTGAGAAATAAAGAAAGGGAAGAGATCTTCTCCTCATATGGAAGAGAGAACACATAAAAGAGAAGAGAATATGACTATTTTCACCTCATCACTTCACTAGAGAAGAAACACGTACACCTGGGAAAGTTCACTCACGTTACTCTGTTATCCAAGCACTTAAATAGTCTGTTTGTGGGAGATTGGACACTATACACTATCAAGAAGAGGTTACTAATATTCAAATTCAATCTACAAAAATATGGTGCACCGAGAGGGTTTCTACAAGGTGTAACCATTACAAGAAAGGAGATTTCATCTCAATGACATTCCCAGTATATAAAAACCATCAAGTCGTGGTCAAATAAAGGAGGAGAATATTTGTCACTTAACTACATTTTTCTACCCAGAAGTACTTCTATTAATGTTGTGTGTAAATAGACCATCTCTAGGTTAGATCTTCATATGTTTTCCCATGTACAGCCCATTACAATAGTAACTAAATATATGTGTTGACAGTTTTGACTTTATTTTATTATCATATTTGTGGGTTGTTACCATCCAATCTCATCTTGTATTTATATATGGAAAATAATGAATCAAAGTTCTATTAAATAAATGGAGGTAGGTCTGAGATAAACCTATTTGAGTCACTCAGAAAGGTATAGCAGCAGATTAGTGCATCCTATAGGAACACTTAGTAAACTATTTGATGAAACTTATGAACCAAGCAACACTTAGTGGTGTCAAGAAGAAGGATCCCACAAATTGTTTGACATAATTATAAAACCAATTATATAGACAACGTGACCCTGAACTCAGTGGAATTCAAGTAAGGGAAATTTCAACCAGAGAGATCATATAATCAAATAAAATAAATATTTGCATGAAAGAAGAAAATTTTCTTGAAGTATTATCTGAAGTAGATCATCGAAAGAAAAGGACACTGATCAAGGAAAGCAAACATAAACTTAACTTTGATAAAAATTTGAATTCGGTAAAAAGGGAAAGAATTGAAGTTGAAGATGAAACTAATAAAATTGTAGAAGGAGAAAATATCAAGTGCCAATGACAACAATGGAGAAAATATGGCATCAAATAATGCTTGTGTGTTAAATGAATTCCATTTGATAACTAATAATATATTAAGTTCTAACAGTCTTGAAACTGAAGGTGATTTGCCACATGGGAAGATGTCTTCACATCTCTATCATGTCTCTAACAATTTCTAGGTTTGGGCCAATGACTGGTGCTGGGTAATAGGTCATTCATCAATCTTGACAGATAAAACAAATTTATCTTTTATAGAAACGACAACTGGGAAATTGAGCTCAAGTTAAATGTGCCAATGTATAACTGATCCAAATAAATCATTCTGATCTGAACTCCATAGTGATGTATAACCTCTCAATAATGGTGTCAAATGCTCATAAAGTAAAAAAAATGCTTGGACGTAGAACCCATTTTTTAGCTCATTTCTCTTTCCCCTCAGTAAGCCTCCTATTCCCGTTGATATTTTTGTTAGAAACTGGGCAAGATTTTTGTTACCCGTAGTTTCACCAGCAATAGATAGTTCGTTCATGGATCGTGTTTCCCTATGATTCAGTGGTACTTCAAATCCACGTGGGCATATAGACAAGTATTAAAGTATCTGGACACCATAGTGAGTTCAATTTATAAACAATGTATGCATAACTTAGAGCCATTGGAGCATGTCTGGGGACTGATAATAGGGGGTATAGATTCGTATTGGTAATTTTGATCAATGTATGTTTCACCATCCATGTAATAGCTTGGGATGGGAAGTGTGAGGGGACCCAGCCTATACTATTATATATGTGAAAACAACTTCTTTAATGAGATGGAAACATCAAGAATATCAGCAATAAAGGTAATATAATAGCATATCTTCCATAAGATAGGTGATTTAATACTTACATCCAAATTCTTATCCATTAAATTCTTCCATATTCCTGGATATGGATGAGAGATGGATTAATGAATCCAAAATTTTTATTGACGCTCATGGAAAGGCCTATGTGTTTTCCACCAAATGCTGATAAATATATTTTGAGAAGTAGCCTACCGAATGATGAAGCTGCCCTCCCTCCCTCTAAACGATTTCATTGGGCTCAGGAAGTTATGTCTGCATGTGTTGCAGAGGTTGCAACTGCTTTAGTGGAGCTAGTGGCAACTGGTGTGACTAGACAAGTTGATGCATACAAGATTTCTATAGATGAAATTTTTTATACTAAATGCTTTCATACTGACACGAAGTTAGTTAAGTGAAATGAGGAATGTGTCAAAGTAGACACATTGATCCAAAAAGAAGCAACATAAATAGAAACAGGAGTTAGTAAGAAACTTGTGGTGTCTTCAGATTCATATCAATCCTTTATAAGGTTTTCTTCAGAACCTGCTAAACGGGTATAGGAGAAGCAGATGGATCCATGTTTTGAATATTTAGTGTCCTATAAGCATATGGATAAATGGTAGATTGTAGATAAGGATGATAGGAGTGCACATGCTAAAATGTCTACTGAATCATTGATTTATAAAAAAATGGAAGAACACAAGCTACATAGCGTGACTGCACCAGTGCTGCCTTCTCCAAAGAAGCAAGATGTTTCAAATTTAGCTTTAAGGCAAGTCAATTGAATCAGCATACCTCCTATGAAGGCTTATGTTCCACAAAAGGGTAAGGATGAGAAATATGAATACAAGTCAAAGGGCATCAGGGTGAAGAAATATTGTGTGACCCCAGCAAAGAAAAATAACAGAGGCCTTAAGAAATATCATGGGAAGTCTGAATCAGAGAAGTTTAACCAAGGGAAATTAGCTAATCAATTGTCTATTTGCAAGCATGAGCAATTGTCCCCTATAAAATATGGAACTCAACCCTCATCATAAAAGGTGACAGGTTCGTCAAAATTTAAGGTGAAGATAAACGATACTGCAACAATGGAATTGGATGGTGTGTGACTATCTACAGAGTTACATTTAGAAAAAGTAAACAAGCTTAGACAAGTGTAAGTATTATATTAATTCAATTGTGTTTCAAATTACAATTTTCTGCCTTTCGTTGGATGATACATCAAGGCATACTTTCATTAAAGTGTACAAAATATCTATGCTAATCACATGTAACTACTAACTTTCAAAATACAACAGGGATGAAAGGTAACCTACAACCAACCATCACTAAAACTTCAAATCACTTTCTATAATGATGGCTACCTTTAGAACTCTCTTTTATTTTATGTCCAATTTTTTTCCACCTCTCTATCCCATGTCCTTCCTGAAAATGGTATAAATATGAGCAATTTGTATGTGTTTCATACTCTCTCCTTCTTCCATTGTTTCCTTTTCCTATTCTAATCTGATGACAACTCACCACATGGTGACATATCGTGGCATAACTTGTGCACAATCTATGAGAAACATGTGTTCTCAAATCTTGATGATAAACATGTGACCTATGGTTGTGTGCTACATGTCCTCTTGTGCTCGGAACTCCTTGACATGTGTGCCAACTTATAAGGTAGTGACTTGCTCGAATGCTTTTCATAAAAATGTGTTTGGGTCCACAACCAACCTTCATGAAGTATTCTCCTCAACCAAGGCATTCTGAATTCAAGTATCCAACCTCCCATGTGTATGTCACATGGTCCCGTGCTCTTAGGGATAGGTTCCCTCCACCGAGTGCCTAGTACTCATCCTCCAAGGTATTCCCTTGTTATCATCCCAATGTGACAACCATGCTTGTATTTTTTATGCATGCCTTGTATGCTCAAGTAACATTTCAGGGGCTTGATAAAAATAGAATTGTTATGTACACTGTATTGAATATTTAGGAGTGCTTCATAACATTTGTATGCTTCCATGTTTCAATATTTTAAGCGTAATATTTGTACTCAATGGGGATGTTATAGCCCTACATAAAATTCCAAAGAAGTAAGAGACCCAATATGGACCAATGGAAAACCCAATCTTGTCATTCATGTATTTCCAAGAGCTTGGGAGCAAGTAAATAATGTCCCCAAAGTGATTGAAATGTATTGGAGAGTAGGGTACATTTCGGGAATGTTTAGGTCATTTTTTAGGCATTCCAAGAGCTAGTTTCCTGTCGTTCCTTGGTATATCATTTTAGCCTGTAGCATGTGAATATGATTGTGATCTAAACAAAAACTTGGATCCTACTTCCTACGAGTGTAAACTGTAATCTATAGTTTATGCATATTAGGCACTTATATGTGAGGCATACAATTATGTACTAGACACGTATATTCAGTGACTATGTATGCATAAAGCATGCTTTGATACTGTAATCATTGTATGCTTTGCATGGAATAAGTGAATGTATTTTTTGTTTTCTCGTGTATTCCCGCATCTTCTCTCTGAAGTCTTGCTAGGTTTGAAAGAGAAATATGATGAATATTTGGAAAGACACGACATGAAAGAAATATTTTGTACAGGTGATGTGGAAATGATTCTTTGAATTCCATTTTAATATATTATCCATTAGTCTTTGATTCTTTCTCTAAACATAATGAAAAAGCGTAGAACAATGAATTTTGTTTTTTACTATATATTATCCTAGGCATGTATTTGTTTATTACATCCTACGCTATGCATGTATTTGTTTAATACATCTTAATTTATTGTAAACTTTTAGCTATTGACAATGGTATGTTGTACTTTCATCAAAGGTTCTGCTAGAAAATTCTGTGGGGGTTTTGATATAGGAACCTTAGGTGGGACCATATATGAAGTCTTAAACACTAAACAAATAATCTATCCTTCTCTATTTTATTAAATGAGTTCATTGAAATGGATAAATATTTATTTTCCTTAATCAATAGAATCCGTTAACAAAAGTCCATCCAACCATGGTCTAGTTTCAAGTGTGAACACTGGCAGCAATGATGAATTGAGTTCAAAAATGGTTGGGCTCACTACTTATGCTAGCACAGTCTTTTATTTAAATTATTTCAAGTTCAAGTTCTGGGTGACTTTGACCAAATAGATATGCTCAATAGCAGCCACTCATCAAAAGTAGCATGTTTTATCACAAAGAGTTTGCTAGGTTGGGAAACATGGGGTACTATTATTCCCCCCACCAGGGTTTCCCATTTGAATGTGGTTCATTTTCCTCTCTTCCTGATGGGTAAGTCTCACTAGCTCACTAGCTACATCATAAAAAGTGCAAGCCATCCAACAAAAATAAGTAGGCTTATTTCTTACATTAATTTGAATTTTAAATTTTGTTGGGTGATAAGAAATGACTGAATTGCTAGTTTCCAAGACTCCATGGAATCGACAGCCCCAAATTTAAGTTGAAGGTGATGCCATAATGAGATAAAATTGCAGCCCAACTACCAACAGTGCCCACTTCCCACCAAATGCCACTATACTCTGATTTTGATTTTCAGCGCTTTCTTTATGCCTGGAGTTCGACGTCACTGCGCTCTCTGGTGTGCACCATTCCACTCTCTACCATTTCTCATTCCCTTTATTAAATATATTAGGTTTCATGTTCACATGGAGTTAAACCCCAAAGAACCTACCATTAGTTCAAGCATCCACTTTGTCATACTCTTGTGCTAGTACTTGCTGACATACTCTTTAGCATATTGCAATGGTGCATTGAAACCTGAAGTATACACTCCTGAAATAAAGTCTATATTCTCAAGGCTAGGCACTCAAATTGTTCCATTAAATAAACAATTCATCTAAGACATGATGGAAATTTGAATAGCGCGGCTACTTGCTCAACTGATGTAATCTTATTACATGGATTTAGATAGCCATTTTGGAGAATCTGCAAACCACAAAAGAGATGTAATAATTTTTTATTATCCTTGTGGTAAGGACACTTGGAAATACATGTATATGGACTCCAAAGGGTGAGAAAGAAGCGATAGAGATGGTAGATTACCTACTTTTTGTGTGCTAGTTTTCTTTAGCTACAAATAACATATGATCTAAAAATGATTTGACCTAATGAACCGTGGATGGCCAAAATGAGTTTGATTTAGTTAAGTGAAATGATGTATTATATGCTATATGGGACCAAGAAAAGGGCATAAAGTATACAACTATTTCTAGTCTTCATAAGAAAGATAAAATATATCCAAAATATGTAATATCTGAGTTATGGGACGACTCAACATATCAACCACATGTTAGAATTTTTTTTCTTATTTTTTATAAGAAGATGGAACTTTTGGATGTTTGATATGTTGTAATATTACTTATTATAGATGAAAACTATCATATCTCAGTTAGTGACATGTATTCATAGCTCGTATCAATCACACTAGTACTATTAGTTATGCAATTATACCATATGTATAACTTGTGTTTCATATACGATTCATAGAATTGTGTAATGATATAATACCATTGATGGACCATACTTATTCCTAAGTGGTTGGCATATACGATATGTATTAAGATTCAATACTGGTATGTAATAGCTTATAACAGTGATTACTGATACCTATTAGAGGTTAAGCTCTTAGGTACAGTCTATGATTCCCATTAGAGTGACATAGTAAGGAATAGTTTATCATGTATGTATTATCCATAATAAGTGATGTAATTAGTTACAACTTCATTTTAAATGATATAATAGAATTAAGTACCTTATACCACCACAATTAATGATAGTTTAACTTTGGAAAATAAAAAAAAAATTCTATGTGGAGCCATCTTGTGATTTGAGATGATATTGCCCAAGTTTTTCAATTAGTTACATTATCTTTCCATCTATTTTACACCATAAATTGATGGTTTTTGTTTGTCCTAAGTTTTATGTGGTAGATTTGCTTGATCATTTTTTGTTGAAATGAATGCTCTACTTCTTCTTGTCAGAGGAATGAAGGCACTGTCACCACCTCTCAATATAATGACCACCTGTAATGGTTGTATTGTAGACTAAGATGGCATGCAAAACACATAATGGCCACATGTAATTACTAGTATGCAGGTTTACACATATTCACATCCGCTTATGCTTGGCATGGAATCATTTTCTTTTAGAGGGGTGATGCAAATCCTGGTCTTGATATACTGAAATGCAAAGTGATGTAGTCCCATAGTTGAGATTTCGACCCATCACTGGGGTCATCAACGCATCATGGTATAGAATCTATTGTAACAAAACTAGATCTAATAACAATAACATAGGAAGCATTGGGTACAAAGAGAGGAAACAACAAATGAAAATATTCTGGCTTACCTTGAACTTGTTGAACTACCTGGAGCACCTAACATAAGAAAGCTAAGATTTGAACTAAGTGTGACCTTGAACCATCATGAGGCTATGGTATTGAATTTATTTCACCGCTCAGGTTTGTTGCACACACTTTGTATCTATCTAAGGAATGGAAGTATGCTCTAACTATATTTTAGAAACATGATACTCAAATAATTACAAGTAATGAAGTTTCTAATATTTTGAATTATTATTTTTCATTTTTTTATTCACTTCGACTGCATACAATATATGTTTGCATATGAGCTATGCTATAATTTTTCTAGCATTACAAGGTTGGTATAAAAAATATATGTAGTGGATATAAAAATGAAAACCTACTCATGTTATCAAATCTTGTCTGATGTCCTTTTCCCTGTCTGTTGACTTAATAGGCTTCCTAAAAAATTATTTTATGTTGCTTCATAATTAGTCCCATCCTAGGTTCTCTTTGAATCCATGAAGTGCTAAGTCTTTATTTGCTCAGTTCCACTAGAAAAGGACCTTTGTGGTGAAGGGACCAGCCTAAACAAATATTACCCAATTAGGAAGAAGAGGGGAGAAGAGAGCATTGGATTTTCTGATCACATCAAGCAAAGATACTTGTGTCGCTCTTCTTTTTCTTGTTACGACAAGTTTTGTGAAACAAGTGAACCCGTTAGTGAGAGATTTTCTAACACAATGGTTGAATTCTTTCCTAAACCAGTGCTTGAATGAAGTAGCCAGAACAAATAGCTCCATACGACTAAATATTTATAGAGTGTATGTTAGGCCTAGTTGCAACATCCAAGAACATCAATTATCAATCATTTATATGAAGGAAAAAAAAATGGTCATTGCAAGAAAGGACAGGGATAGGTCATGCCAAATATAGGATCACCTTGATTTTGATAACAATATAACAATTCTTCCAAGCCCATCATGCAAAAAAATAGAAGCAGGAGCATTTTCACCATTATTTTTTTTTAAATCTTTATAGTTTGTACTTGGAATCAATTTTTTTTTTCCAGAAAGTACATAAGGTATTTGGTAGGGCAGACAGTATGTAGAAGGTACAAAATGATCATCTTGGTACTTTCAAATAGTCCTTTATCAAAATATGATTGTTAATTTCCAAGTAGGAATCAACATGTTTTTCTTTCTCAAGCAGTTTTTAGATCAGTAGATACAATGTTTCATCATGTCCTATGCTGTTGAAGTCTACGTGTGTTTCATTTCTTATTTTAAGACAAATTCCTTTAGCAAGACATTGAGTTAATGTCCTTCAAGGCCATGGGAATGCTTGATGGTCAAGATTCTATTTTGAAATGTCTTAAATGAGTTAATAAGTCATTCATTCATTACTGACATTGGCATATTTTGGATCAATGCATGCAGCTTCCATTAACATTATTGTTGGTTCGCATGTATGGGTGGAAGATTCTAAAGTAGTCTGGATTGATCGAGAAGTCCTAGAGATCAATGGCCAGAAAGCTAAACTTCAGCTCACTAATGGAAAGATAGTAAGACATTGTTACTATTTATGATGATGGGTTTGTTTACTTTATCTTTTGTATTAAAGTTCTTCTATCACCAACACAATGTGATTCTAAGGATTGGATTTGTGAAGCAAATTATGAAATTCATGTTCCAGCCATATACATTGCCATTTCCAACACTTTACATCGACTAAAGATGTTGTATTTCCTAATTATTCTATAATTAGTCCCCTTTATATGAGTTACATGGCCAAAACACTGGAAAAGGTTATCTATTTTATAGTCCATATTGTTATAGCTCATCAAGTTGCTACCAAAAATTTAGAATGAATTGATTATTTAATATATGGTTTGTCTCACTAAATTCTATGAGTATTCTTGAAGATATTTGTTTTTATTCTCACTTTGTGGGACTTATTAGAATTACCCTCAAAATCCAATTAACAATAAGGGTGAATCCTCGCAAGTGGATAGGATTTGTCAAGATCCCATACCTCGAATTGCTAGGAATAATTTCCTTCTAGATTTTATTATAAGTTATAACTAATTACCTATTTGATCTTTAGTTCAATTATGAAAGATATAAAATATGTATTGTGGAAATAAATTTATCAAATGATATTAATAATTAATGAGAGTAATAAACAAAAAAGTGGGAAGAAATACAAAAATTTGACAATGAATGTAGGTCTTCGTTCCTTTGAGAATAGCCCATCTTTAGCAGATTGGTGATCACTTTATAGACTGATAGGATGGCCTTGACCAAATTATATCTTAATTGCACAATTCACAATATAATATATTTTATTCCTTGTTACATTTCATGATTTGAGTTGATTGCTTCCCAAAACGATTTGAATTTTGGCTTGAGGATTTCCTCTATCCTATGGAGACAAAAACCGTACATTGACTCCATATCAATAGAATTTTGGTGAAAAGTATATAAGATGCGTGACATCTTTTCAATATAACATGTCTATATTAATGGTGCATACAAACTATTTGGTAAAGATTCATAGAATAAATTGTTACAGAGATTTGATAGTGGCAAGATTGTCGAGAAGTGGGTTGTATTATTGTTTGTTATTAGTGGAATACATGCACAGTATATTCACTTTCATCAAGTATGTTTTTTTAAGCCTCTAGTCATCTTTATCATCCTCAAAATTGGTCCTATTTAAGGTGACATGTAGATGTTAACCCAACATTGGCAAAATACAAAATATGGATAAAATCCCATTGAAATTAATAGAAACTTCTGTCTCATTTTGGTGTTGTCTTTGATGTTGTATGATCTTCACTAACATGTTGAAAATGGATATGTTTCATAGAATAACCTGCAATTTTTTCAGTTGATTATGCTAATGGCCCTGTTTAAACTTTAAAGACAACTGAGTACTAGCATGCTTGAGGTGTTTATCACACAAACAATTTTTATTTCTTGCGCCCTTATTCCCTTCATTGGATGCAAGTGAATGCACCTTTGAGGTATTTTGGAGTCCCATTTGTGATAACTAATCTTTCTCTTGAAGGATGGATGCAACAAAAACATCCAAAGTATGCATTTTGTAAGAGGTTCCAAGAGCCAATTTAGTAGAATGGAAAGTAGAAACAAATATATTATAATAAAGAACCAATTTAGAGAGAATAGAGAGTATCATTTTCTAGCTATCCTTATCTATTTTACACACATTGAGTTACAAGACAACTGATTTGAACTTGGTGAAAAAATCTTGAAAAAAGTCAAAATCACTTGGTCTCAAGATCATGAGTTCCACCTCCAATTCATGATTCCTCATTTCATCTTGTGTTCCGAAGAAATGCACAACATACTCTAAACTTCATTTGTAGTATTATTGGATTTAATATGGTATAGTATATTTGGAGAAATAGTATAGAAAGGAACCTGAATGCTTTATCCATTCTATTCAATTATTAAAAAATTTCAATTGCTAAGGTTCCACATTTGTATCCATTGTGGAACCGTAAAGCCTCGTCATCCTGGAGAGAATATCTAATCTTAATTTCCATTCATAATAGTTGAAGGGTTTAGAACTATTGATGTATTTGTAACTTCAGAATGCATTCATCCATGTATCGTATGTATTGTACCCCGATGTTTATTATGGGATGTGTTTGTAACGTAATTGAGTCATGTCATACCCCGATGTTTATCCCAGGAAGTTTCTATAATATAAATAGGTCATGTCAAGTCATTGTGGGTAACCCTGCTATTGGTCAAGGGTTAAAGTCCCCACACTTGTGGGGCCCTAGGGTTATTAAAATATCCTAGAGAAGTCAACCCTAAGTGAGTCATTATAAGTCGGGGCAATAGTCCCCACCATTGTGTTAAGGATAAACCTCCTTGTTGGTCAGAGGAGGCAAAGTCCCCACAAGTTGTAGGGAACTAGGGTTATTAGACACTCCTAGAGATGTCGGCTCTAGTAATTAATTATTAAGTGAGGCCGACATGTTGGAGTGGGTTTCAAGTGAACAAAAAAATATAAATAGAGAGTGAGCCTCTCTATTTATATCACACACACTCACTAATTGGGGCGCATGAGTGAGAGGAGAAGTTGTTGGGACAAGAGAGAGACTACTACTATCGGAAGATCATCTTTATGTTTTTGGGTTTTAATTTTGGTGTTGATTTTATCTCTGAGGAATTTTCTGTGTTTTCTCCTTTATGGTTTCCCCAAGGAAAATTCCTTTTGTCTCTTGTATCTTGTGTTTTATTCCTATGCATGTTATTCTCTCAGTTAAAGATCCTAAGATCATAATGCTAGCTTGAATGATAAAAATATAACATGGTATCAGAGCTAACTTGAGAAGAAGACATTCTATAGCTTCAGAATCTAGGGATTCTTGATTTTTGGGTCTCTCTCCACAATCCATCAGCAAAAGTATTCTAGGCTGACTCTCCATTGAAGGGCGCATCTTTTTGTCGAAGCGGAATCCGATTCTGAGCATTTTCAGTTTTGGTGTGGGAAATTAGGGCTTCTTGCAGAAGAGGAATTTTTGAGTGAGCCTAGCATAGGATTCATCTCCTCATAAAAATAGAATTTTAGAGACCTATATCAATATTTTTAGTTGGGTGAAACTCCGGGAAAGTCAAACCCTAGTTTGACCCCGAGCTGGAAAAACCCTAAAATACTAAAACTGATAAGTTTTGGTAAATTTGCTATATCTAGATATTGGCAAAGGTTCAGAAGCTTAAAATTGTATAGGACGAATATGAAATCCTTATTTACACTATGTCAAACATTTAGCCTCCTATTCGCTATATTCTGGGAGATATGATCCCTCCATGTTAGGGTTCCAGCCTCTTCCAGAATTCATCCCTAAACAGGACACCTAAGGAGAATTGCTATATCCTGGGATACAAAGGTCCAAATGAAATTTAGGAAGATTTTACAGAAAGGGAATGGACTGTAATTTTTTTGGTCTAAGTTTTAGACTCAAATGATGAACTAGTGACACATGGCAGTCTGTACAACTTCTCTATTATGAATAGTCCTGTAACAGGTCACCTTGGGAAAATGATCATAAGTCCCAATTGGTGAAACCAATTCTGATGAAACATATGGTGTTGGAATAGGGACATATGAGTCTGTCTTAGTACAAATTTTCAAACACATAGGAGTAGTAATTGTGGATATACCATAGAAACAATAACAGGAATTTCTGTAAGAGAAATTGGAAAACTAGGGCTTCCTGTTTCGGGAGCTTCTCTCCACTGTTTTCAGAAAAGGAGTACATTGGACAGCCCAACTTGAAAAGATATATATTTCTATCCAATAAGATCTGAAATATTCAATTTTTTGAAAATTAGGGTTTCTGTGACAATCCCTAGATCAGCCAACTCCGGAAGCAGGATGGACACCTCAAATTGGTAAGATCTAATCCTTTGCTATCTTCATTTGAGGTTCTCATTTCAAAGTGATCTATCACATTCGCTTGATGATAATATTGTTGAAGTTGACAAATTCCAAGAATGGAAGTATATGATCTCTTTGAATAAAATGAATTGGACACCCACATGAGTGGAGAGGTTCCAGTTCCAAAGGGAGATGAGGATAAAAGCCTAACACAAGGAGAAATTGGTAAATGCCAAGAGGATCATTGTTGATTCAATCATGGATCAACTTGTACCACAAGTGTCTTCCCTAAAGACATCGAAGATGTTAGATTCCTTGACCAAGCTATTTGAAGGGAAGAACATAAATTGGAATATGACCTTAAGAAACCACTTGAAGAATGTGAAGATATAGAATGCAGAGACCATACAGTCATACTTTACAAAGGTCTCTAAAATAAAAGAACAACTTGAAGTGGTAAAAGAAGAAGTGAAGAATGCAGAAGTGGTGATAGCCACCTTGAATGGCCTCCCAGGATCATGGGATTCATTCATTCGAGGAATGTGTGTCAAAAGGAAGTGATTACTTTCAGAAATACTCCAAGAAGAGTAGATAGAAGAAGATGCTCAATTCATAATAAGAGAAAATAAGATGGGAGCAACTAAAGATCAATATATTACCATCCAAAGAAGATCCCTCAAGTGATGAGGAATATGAAGATCTCAACTCTTGAAGAACCTCTTATCCATCTTATCATTTGGATAAGAAACGATGCTATTATGAATGAAGAAGATGATGAAGTTAAAGGCTCAAGAAGGAGTCTACCCAAGAAACAAATAAAGATAAGTATTCAATTGTCATTTCATGATATTGTTTTATTATGCATTTGTTTATATTATGTTAATGTAGTATGCATGATAGAATGTTTGCATTAATGACAACATACTACTAACATGCATGTGATGGGGAAGTAGCTCATGGTGCTATACAACTCTCCATTGCTACTTATCTAGAATGAGACCTCTTTGCTGACATATTGGATTAGTGCACAATCTCAATGTTGTCCTGGTAGAGATGGAAGGCATCTAGAAACATTTTCATGAGATATGGATGAATGTTGTATTGGCTAAAGTAGTTGCATCATCATATATTTATGCATAAGAATTTTCCAGTATGAATATTCTTTATGAAATGTTTCTAACCATACAACTAATGCATTTGAATTGTAGGAAAGATCGCGTACATAATCACCTACAAGCAAAGAAGGATGAGACTTGTTCCAAAGAACAAGTGACAACATTTCAAAATGAAGAATAATATGACGAATGCAGCAACATCATTGATGCAGAACCTTCCAGCCATGAAGAAGTAACCAAGAAGAAAGGGAATACCAGTTCAAGAAGAATGATGTCTAGGATGCAGTATCGATACATGAAGGGAAGTTTGTAGTTCCATCATGTAGTAGATGGAAACATGGTGGGATACAAGGCAAGATTCGAAGAGACATTTGCAGCCATTGGGAGTTGAGACACATGATAGGTAGGATCATGTGCGCAAATGAAAGAAGACCTTGTATGAGCTCAGAAGACACCCTTGGGATAACACATACATGAGGAAATTGATGAAGATTTGAACCTTTGCTACAAGGTTGATAGAGGATGAAAAGCTCACAGATGGGTGCGAGATGAACTTTTGAAAAAGTTCAAGATAGAGGATCTTGGTATCCAATGACCCTAGATGGATACATAGAATACTAGTAGTAGAGGAAGCTACTTGTCACTCCAGTACAAAATGTTTCAGTGCATAGAGTACGGAAGACAGAGGGAGTATGATGTTGCGCTTCTGAGGGAGTGACTGCAGAAGATAATGAGGTTTGACATGATACAACAGGATGGATAGATTACTGATGACTCTAGGCTTTACTCAGAGTAAATTGGATTCCAGCCCTTGCTTCAAGGTTGAAGGCAGAAGACCAGTGATGCTCCTATTATGTTTCAATGCACTATGTTCTAGGCATGGAGGTGTGGACAAGGGAAGTATGCAGTAGAGATCCTGAATAGGTTCAGGATGATGGATTGCATGACCACACCTATGGCATCAAACATGAAGCTATTGAGTGATTCTTCATCAAAGATAGTTGATGCTATGATGTATCATCACATGATTGTGTCCTTGATGTACCTAATGAATACGAGACTAGATATTTGCTTTTTTGTGAACACATTGAGACATGTTCACTTGATGGTTGCAAAGCATGTGGTAAGCTACCTGAGGGGTATAGTTGATTATGGGCTCAAGTATGAGACGAATCAAAATATTAACCTGGAAGGTTATGTTGATTCAGATTGGGTAGGTAGTGCACTTCAGGGTGTTGCTTCAGTATGGGATCAGGTGTGATCTCTTGGTTTAGCAAGAAGCAATCTTGTGTGGCACTAAGTGCACTTGAAGCAGAGTATGTCATAGCTTGTTCAGCTAGTTGTGAGGCGGTATGACTAAGGAAGCTACTATCTGATTTATTTGATCTCCAGATGGATGCTACTTGTATACATTACGACAACCAGAGTTGTGAGAAGTTGTCGGAGAACTTGGTGTTCCATGACAAGTCGAAGCATATTGAGATCAAGTATCACTATATCAAGGATATAGTGCATAGGGGAGCAATGAAGCTCTAGTATGTCATGATCGAGGAACATATAGTTGATGTGTTAACGAAGCCATTGGCTAGGGTGAAGTTTGAGTACTTAAAGGAGAAGCTTGGTGTTCTCCAGATCAAGGTTTCCTCCAAGGGGAAATGATGAGACTTAGAGCCATTCTGACATGGTGAGAGGATTGGTTCCTTCCATGTTTAGATGTAAGGGCTGAGCCATTCTGTCATGGTGAGAGGATTGGTTCCTTCCATGTTAGATGTGAGTGCTAAGCCATTCCGATGTGACTATAGGATTGGTTCCTACATGATCAGAAGTAAGCGCTAAATGCCATTCTTGGAATGGAGGTGCCTGGTTAGTTACCAAGAATACTTGGTCTAGGACTGAGGGCCTTTCTGATATGATTGTAAGATGTAGTCTTACATTATCATATGTGAGAGCATGGCCATTTTGATGTGATTGAGGTATTGGTTCCCACTTGATCAGATATAAGGGCTGTTGCCATTCTTGGAATGGAGGCACCTGGCCAGTTACCAGGTAGCTCAGTTTGGAACTAGGGGCCATTCTAATATGACTATAGGATTGGTTCCTACAAGATCAGATGTGAGTGCATACCCTTCTGACATTGGTTGTCAGATGTAAGTGTAGAGCCCTTTTGGCATGAAGGATTGGTTCCTTGCATGGTCAAATACAAGTGTTGAGCCTTTATGACATTGGTTGTTAGATGTAAGTGCAAATCCTTTCGGCATGGAGGATTGGTTCCTTGCATGACCGAGTGTAAGTGCTGAAGCCTTTCTAACATTGGTTGATGGATGTGAATGCTGGGCCTTTCTGACAGGGTTGTGGGAGGTGTTCCTACATGGTCATATGTGAGTGTCAGATGTGAGTGTTGGGAGTTTCCTTTCTGGTATGATTATAGGATTGGTTCCTACATGATTAGATATAAGTGCTGGGCTGACCATTATAACTTAGGGTTAGATATAAGTGCTGGAAAAATACCTACATGGAGGGTAGGCCTACAACTAGCATGAAAAAGGGTTGGATATGTAGAACTTCTTGTGACAAGAAGAATCAAGAGATAGCACCCGTGATGATGATCCAAAAAAGATGTTCCAGAACCAAAGATGATCCAGATCAAGTGATGATCTAGATCCAATGATGGTGATCCATATCGAGTGATGATCCAGATCCAGTGATGGTGATCTAGATCCAGTGATGATCTAGATCTAGTGATGATGATCCAGATCCAGTGATGATGGTCTAGATCAAGTGATGATCTAGATCTGATGGTGATGATGAAAAGGACTAAATGATGATCCAGATGATACAGAGAAGAAGACCTATACTAATAAATTATGTCGAGAGAATACCTTCATAGTTAAGAGGGAGTGTTGATGTATTTGTAACTTCAGAATGTATTCATCCATATATATTATGTATTGTACCCCGATGTTTATTCCGGGATGTGCTTGTAATGTAATTGAGTCATGTCATGCCCCAATGTTTATCCTGAGAATTTTCTATAATATAAACAAGTCATGTCAAGTCATTGTGGGTAACCCTCCTATTGGTCAAGGGTTAAATTCCCCACAGTTGTGGGGCCCTAGGGTTATTAGACTATCCTAGAGAAGTAGAACCTAGGTGAGTCATTGTAAGTCAGGCAATAGTCCCCACTGTTGTGTTAAGGATAAACCTCCCTGTTTGTTGTAGGAGGAAAAGTCCCCACAAGTTGTGGGGCACTAGGGTTATTAGACACTCCTAGAGATGTCAGCTCTAGTAAGTAATTGTTAAGTGAGGCCGACATGTTGGAGTGGGTTTCAAGTGAATGAAAGAATATAAATAGAGAGTGAGCATCTCTATTTATCGCACACACACTCACTCATTGGGGTGCATGAGTGAGAGGAGAAGTTGTTGGGACAAGAGAGAGGCTATTACTGTCGGGAGATCATCTTTATGTTTTTGGGTTTTACTTTTGGTGCTGATACTATCTCTGAGGAAGTTGCAGGGTTTTCTCCTTTATGGTTTTCCCGAGGAAAATTCTTTGTGTCTTTTGTCTCTTTTGTTTTATTGTTGTGCATGTTATTCTCTCAGTTAAAGATCCTAAGATCATAATGCTAGCTTGAATGATAAAAATCTAACAAGAACCTGCATGGGAGATAGGAAATGCATGGCTACAAAGAGCTCTTTGAGGGTTTCCAAATCCTTTATTCAACCTACAATAGCTTGATCTTTTCCAAACAATTGCTAAAACACTCACTAGTTTAGCATCCATATAAATCTAATACCATATAAAACTTGAGCATATATAGATCAAGGCACAAATACTAGAGAGATCAGATGTGAAAAGGGATCAATAACCAATAATTAATGTAACACATGTATTAGCATTAATCATCACACAAAAATATTAGAACAAATAAAAAGAAGGAATGATGTATTTCATTAATCTTCAATGAATGAAGTAGATAGTATAAATAGTCACCCTAGAATTAAATTAGAATTAGGCATTTATGAACCCTAATTAGGTTTAACTGGAGTGAATATATCCTCATGATAGCATGCACACTCACTATGGTGAGTTAACTACCCCATCTCTACACTAAGTGAACCCTAAGTTAACTGGGGGACACTCTAATTATAGTTCCAACTGCATTCAAGCTCAAGTGACTGAGTATAGGCACATGCATGTGATCCAGGCACTCCAAAGACTCATTTAGAACACATGAGGCTAATTAGATTCTAGCACACATGATGATCAGTAATATGATCCTTGATATTTTTAATTGGTTTATGAGCAAGGGTTTAATAAAAGGGTTTTATTTTTGTCTTATTCATATCATGGTGAAACCAAGAGACAAGCTCATGTTGATATGGAAATTAGTGAATTTTCAATTATAAAAACCATACAAACTGAGCAATTTTTATTAATATACAATTTTTTTTATTAATATACAGTACCCCATTAGTTATCCAACATTCAATGCCTAGCAGTTGTTGTCGGATTTCATGTCAATCTAATGAAGCTGTTGTGGCTCCGATAGTAGATTTCCATCACATTTTAGACATCCTAGGGCCCTCAACCAATGGCCTTTCCATAGGAAATTCAACGTCCTTGTCGTAGGAAATTCGACGACCATTCCATAGGAAATTCGACGACCTTTGTGTAGGAAATTTGATGGCCTTGGTGTAGGAAATTCACTAGCCTTGTCATACGAAATTCGATGGCCTTGTCTTGTCATCAAATATTCGACGATATGCCACCGATGAAAAATAAAATTGAGGTTGTCGAATACCCGACATGTTATTGTTGAATTTCAGACATGGAAGACATCAGATTTGGGGCTCAAATTCTGTTGTGAACTCCATTTTATCCATTTGCTCATTCCCTTGGTGCGTAGAGTCAAAAATATACCCAATCCTAGCCTGTGGAAAGGCATCTTCTGAGTTTGGGCATGCTGGCCCTCTTTCAAACCAGATAGGAATGTATATTATTTCATCTTTGTTTGTTTAATTTGTAGCATGTAGATGTTTCGTATTTGATTTTATTTTCTAACAGTTTGTTGCAGCTTTTCTTTTCTCCATTGACTCTACCCTTTCATACTCTAGACAGAAGGGAGGTGCTTCTGCACATAGCCATGGTTTTTCCTTGGCTACAGTTTGGCAACTCCGTTGGGTCGATCCCTCATGATCCTTGGAGTTTAATAGTTTTTTATAGGTTTTTTAATAGGTTTTGAATAGTTGTTTAGTAATTTTCGTTTGTAGGGTTAGCTTATTTCAAGATTTCATTCATTTATGTTCCTAATCGATCCCTCCCAAGGTTGACCAGAATCCATTTGGCTACAGTACTAGTTACTGTCAGCCATTCTCAGTTCCTTTTTTATTTTTTTCCATTTTTGGGCCCAATCACCTATTTCGGGCTGAAAGGACCAACCCAGTCACCTATTTATCCCAGAACAAAGAAATCCAATTGCATGTTTGTCCCCGACAAGAGAAACCTACCTCTATAGGCTCAGTCGCTGCTTGTTTTGGCCCAGAAGCAACCCAATCACCCATTCAGCCCCAAAAGGAGCGACCCACTCACCTATTCAGGCCTGAAAAGGGTGACCTGCCTCTCAGGTTTGTTGTTCATACTGTTCATACAGTAAAAGCGGCTCAGTTTCCATTTTCTAGTAGCCAGAAGCGACCTGTGTTTTATGCAAGTATTTTTTACATTCGGTTGCGTATATGGTTAAGCTGTTTACAAATGCAAATATGTTTAATAGTTGGTCAAATTTATGCAATTTTATTTCATTATTTCAATCTTAAAAACTTAGTGGAAATTAACCTCCTTTCCTAGCCCTTCCTCCTCTGCTCATTCATTGTTGGCCTGTTTCTCTTCCTTGTCTCAACCTGCTATTTAACAAAAACACAATACAAACAAGACACCAAAAGACATCGTCGCAATAGAGCAAGCTCAGTTGGAAACGTCCACAAGGCAAGGGAAGTCTCACCTGAGATATATTAATGGGTAACTTCCAGAACCATGTTTCCTTAGTTGGAGAGCTATTTATAGTCCCTTGGAATGTAGCCAAGGTGCTCGAGAAACACGATGGGATGGATTATTTTTCTCTACAACAGCAGCACAACCAGTGCCATAGGTTACTCATGCTACATAGTCCGGTCTTTAAACTTTGACAACTTGTGCAATTTTGCGATGTGGCTGATTCCTTATAATTTACAAACAGTGTGCGACTTATATTATACTTACCATATTAACCATGAACTCATACACAATAATCCTGTAATACTTTAAAAAAATCATTCATTCGTACTGTGACATACATTCAACAACAACTGTAACTGTAATAAAGTAAGATAAGCAAACATTTACATAATCATTCACCTTTCAATAACATTCATCCATATAACATGTAACACCCCGATTTTGACCCCATTGCATTAAATGTACATGGTGTATATATTGTAAATAATCATCATGCAGAGCTAAAGGACAAGGCCCCACCATCGATTGGTTATGATATGTTTCGGGTTGAAATTGTCACCAATGGTATATTGGGGCATGCGGAATACACATCGAGTTTTGTCATCATGTAAATATACATCTTTAATTAAATGAACCCAACCAGCTATGCTCACTGCAACCATAATGAAAAGGGCATGGTTTTCCCAAGGATAAGGGGGGGAACTATCAAACCTTGAACCAATGGGGGAAAAATCCATGTGTCATCACCTTGTTTTAATTTTCCCATGTTTCCTTGTCTTATCCAACCACCACCATTAAAAGCTCTGCTGCTAGTTGAAGCAGTTATGGCTGGGGAGTGGAGTGTGGCAGGACTGTCATTCCTTTCCCACACTCACACTCCACCAGCGGGTTGATCTCACATTGGAAAGAATAAACCATCGCCATCAATCCAGCAAATTCCCCACTCACTCTACTACACCATTCTCTCCATAGTTTGTTCATTCTCACGCAAAGACATCTTTTCTGTTTGATCTCACGTAGCCAGAAGGGGAGCTATTTTTTGGTTGGCATTCATGTTTTTCCACAAAGTGGAATATGGTGTGTTTTCCTTCTGTATTTCCGAGCTCTGGTGTAAAATTTCCTCATGCACAGGTTGAGAGTCTGTATATCCTTCCCCAGTGTGCTCTGTGTAAGTCTTCCCCCGGTGGCTTTGTTGTCCAGGACGGACTGTTGTTTCCCCACGTTGTGAATTGTGTTTGCTGATACATTTGGAGACTGCTGTAAGTTGCTTAGGAGTCGTTTTGGCCACAATAGGTCCAAGAACAACTCAGGAGCCATTTTCCCTGTCTAAGCTATAACCGCTGATTGATTGCATGCGTGCAATGGTTGGTCTTTGGATTGTGTTGGAAGCAGGGATGGGGGCTTGGGTTGCTTGATATACCTGGTGTGTTTGGAAACCACATAGACAGAGCTAAAGGGATGGATTTCTTCTCCACAACCCCTGAATAGCACTGGAAGGGAAGTCAGGTCCTGAGGGATTATGTAGCAGAGGAGGGACTGATTCCTTGTGTTGGGTGTGTGTGGGTGTCTTAGAGGTCAGGCTAGTCCTGGTGTAAGTGTCTCTAGCTCTGTAATGAACTCACCAGGTTAGCATTTAGCCTTTCCCAGCTCCTGGATGGCCTGATGAACCCAACTGTGTTGGCTTGGATGTGTTCTGTGTATCCTTGGCTAGGTGTAAGCCTGCTTGTTCCCTATTCCTTGGAGAATCATTCCCAACTCGGGGGTGGCAGCATTACTGAGAGATTAAGGAGCATGTTGGCCTATGGTTGGGTGGAACGTTGTAGCAATGTAGTTGGTTGCAGAACGAGTTTTTTATAAGATAAGTAATCTTGTCTATTTTACTTCTGCAATCATATTTACTGTTAATGATTATGATGAACATGTTGAATGCTTGTATGAACGTATGTTTGCTTCCGCTATATGATGAATAATCATGTATGCATTTTCTAGTTCAAAGAATTTTGTTTCAGCATTTCACCATTTTATGAGTGCACATGTTCATGGGGCTCTTACCCTCGATGGTTAACGCCATGGTAGCGTCCTCTTCGCCGGGTAAAGGGTCAGGGACGTTACAGTGTGGTATCAGAGCTTGCAGGTTGTAGCTTGGGCCTCTATGGGCCATGAAAGACTAGTTAGTAGAGGCATGTTGCCTTCTGCCCAGGAGAAATCAGTGAATGACTGGGAAATTCACAAAATTTGTCTAAGTGTTTGAACTATCGGTTCATCGAAAAACTTCACGGGACGGACTTCCAATGCAGTGGAGAGCTAGGCGGAAACACACCCGATGGAGGACAGTTGGAAGGAAAATTTGTGGAAAATTTTCTAAGTGTTCGACGTCCGTCAGCAGAAAACAGATGTTGGGTTCGTCGACACCGAGGAAGAAATTAGCGTTTTGTCAATCCATCATTGCGGCTGCCGTAGGGACTAAGATGCCGATGCAGCAGTGTTAGTGGTTCCGATTGCTGATGGTAGGAAAGTTTCAAAATTTGGTTTAAGTGCTGAAATATTCAACGAAAAACTGTGGAAACCAAAGCCGTAGTTGCGAAGGGAATCATCCAAAGGCCGCCGATATGCCGGCAAAAAAAATAGTTGTTCGAGGCTCTGATAAGCAGCGGAGGAGTTAGGTGATTTGATTAGAAAAATTTAGAAGAAGTTTGAGCCGATACATCGGTGAAAAATAGCTATTTGGATTGGCGAAAGTTAGTGGTTCGTGTGCCCTCCGTATCGGAAGCCTAGAGCACTAGTCTTCCGACAAGGAAAGGCTCCGACTGTCAATGCTGGTCAAAATTAGTTCACCGATCAGAAAGCATTAGCATTTTTTGCCACTGATTGAAATAAGATCGAAGATGGTGGGCCACCATTGCCGCTACTGATGGAACTATTTCGCTGAAAAAAAGAAGAGAATTGAGCCGATCAAGTAGAAAAAAGGAAGACTAAAGGGAAAATTTTGAAAATTTCTCTAAGTCTTGGCATCATTGGCCATCGGATGAAGTTAGTGGATTGAACATCTGTCATTGCGGCTAGCCAGTGAACTATCCTTCCGATGGATAGAAGCTTCAACCATTGATGCCGCAGTGATTAGTACTTCCAACAGTCGATGAGAAGAAAATTTGAAAATTTTGTTTAAGTATAAGGTCATCGGAAAGTTATTGAGGATTGGGTCATTGATGGGGTACGTTAAAGGTTTGAGAATCCACCGTTGTGACAATTTATGACACTATCCACCTAATGGTTAGTAGGTCTGGTAGCCAATAATGTCCATGGAACCCATAGTGAGATCGCTTTCCGCCATTGCAGTTGCCTAGAAGACTAATCGTCCAATGCAATAACATAGTTGATCGTTGACACAGAGGAGGTAAGTTGTCATTCAGATCGCTACAATGATAGGAATTATAGTGACTTGGATCACTAATGAATAGAAGATGGAAGAGCTGATGTCGCAAAAGACAAGGCAAGAGGAAAATTCAAATTTTCTCTAAGGCACGAGATCATTGGCCATGGGGAAATGTTAGTGGATCGGATCGCCGATAGGAAAAATTTCAATGAAGGTGACTGGTCATTGTAGCTGCTTAGTCAACTAGCCCTCCAACTCCGCCATAACTAGTGCTTCTGACCGTCGATAGACTTACGGCTACAGAAGACTTAAGGAGAATAGTCATTGACATCACCGATCAGAAGTCTAGACGTTTTCTCGCAGAAGCTGAAGTAAGAACACTTTCCACCGTTGCGACTGCTCAAAGGACTATGCACCCGATGCACAGTCAACTTGGTCACTGATGCAGTGCATAGGCTGGTTTCATCACCGATTAGGTTTAGAGAGTTGGATGCAAATGTGATATAGTGGAAGGAAATAGGTGAACAATCCTCTGCGTCACCAATGCAGATCAGAAGTTTGGCATTTTTCCAGCCGAAACACCAAAAAATTTGTGCAGAAGAGACCCAATGAAGAGAAGGAAACTTTGGGTTTTTCAGAAGAATTTCTCAGTAGTTTTTTGAGCACTTTTTGATTGTCTTCAGTCGGTTTTCAGCAGATTTCAGTAGACTGTCCGTAGTCACAGAGCTGAATATGAAATAGAAAAGAATTCGGTGTTTTAGCATAATTGTTGTTTTATGAATTTCTAGAAGAAAAGGTAAGCAATTTTGATTTATATTAATATTATGCATCTAACGGTTTGCTACGAACACATTTGTAGAACTTTAGATAACTTCTAAAGGTAGTACTCTAGAAAGAGCAGTGTGGTAAAGCCAGAGGTGGTTCAGTCATGAGAACCCATGATGGGTATGATGCTCAGGATTCTTACAAGCAAGCAGAAGATGCCATGGGAGAAAATGTCTGTAATGGGAATGATTACATAGAGTCTAATGGAAGGAGATTCTAGGGGACACCATCTGAGGTTGTAGCCACCATGAGGAGCTTGGTTAAAGCCCAGAAAGAGTAGCATCATTTCAATGCTTCCATATTGCAGAGTTCAACAAATTTACAGAGAAATATAGATTCTGGGTGGGGTACATCAAGTTCAGAAGGCAACAAGAGTAGCACTAAAAGAAGGAGAAGGACTTCTAGTGGATCGTCTGACTCTAAAGAATCCAACAAGGATTCCAGTTCTTCTTCTCATAAAAGAAAAATAAAGAGACACCATACAGATCCCTCTCGAGATGAATTTAGGAAAGCTAAACCTCCTAGATTTGATGGTGAGGTAAAGACTAGACAAGAAGTTGAAGCTTGGCTTCTTGGGATAAAGAAGTACTTGCAAGTGCATGATTATTCAAGAAACATGAAGGCAAGAGTTTCCATATTCAATTTGAATGGAAGAGCATCCATTTGGTGGAAACACTTCAAGCAAGTAAACAGAATCATTGAACAAAGACTTAAGTGGAAACAGTTCAAGAAGTATTTCAAGCAGAAATACCTCTCTAATAGGTATTATGATGACAATATTAAGGAGTTCCATGAGCTAAGATTGGGACAACGGACCATGGAAGAATATGCAAATAAGTTCTTGGAGCTGTTGAGGTATGTCTAGTACATCAGAGATGAAAAAGTGAAGGTCCATCATTTTTTGAGTGGATTACCTCAGTCTTAGAAAGATAGAATCAAGTTTTATGAACCTAGAACCCTCAAAGAAGCAATAAGGAATGCTAATTAATGATATGAGCAAAGAAAAGGTAAGCCAGATTACCATAAGGCATGGAAGGACAAGAAGAACGAGAAGTTTGACCAAAGAAAGAAAGGTTTCAAACCTTCTAACTTCAGGAATCAGCAAAAGCAGCCATCCCAAGCTGCGAGTAAGCCAGTTGGAGTGACAGGAGAAAAGCATAAGGATCCACAACAGAATAGAGGACCACTTCAATGTTGGAAATGTGGAGGACCCCACATGCGTAAGAATTGTCCACTAAAGAATGAGAGTGCAAGACCGGCTGATAACATTCAAGAAGAAAAAAAAGTGGGTCAAGTAGCAAGGGCAATCCCTAGTATTTATGTAGCACTGGAGGACCTCCAGGCAGATCACCAGTCAACTGTGGTTGAAGTAGCAGGTAATATTGTTGAGCAATTTGTTTCTATTTTGATTGACCCTAGTTCTATGCACAGTTAGATTACTCCTAGAGTAGTGGAGATTTGTGCTTTTAAGAAAGTAAAGCATAGGAAGTCTAGGTTAGTTCAGCTAGCCACTGGAACTAAGAGAAAGGTTAGTGAAATGGTAGAGAAATTTCCATTGGTCATGAATGGATTGTTCACTTGTGTAGATCTGAATGTTCTACCGCTTTGTTCCTATGATGTTCTCATTGGAATGGATTGGTTAGAAGCTCACAGGGTAAATCTTGACTGCTACAATAAGAATTTCGAATGCATGAATGAAGAAGGGAACCTAGCAGTGGTGAAAGGTATTCCAAAGGTGATTTCAGTATGGCAGGTTTTAGTAATGCAGTTAAAGAATTTCTGTAAGAAGGGTTGCTAGTTGTATGTAGATCATATTTTGGAGACATTAGGAGATGGAACTCCTAGGTTGGAGGACTATCGGGTGTTACAAGAATTCAGGGATGTGTTTCCTGGTGAGATTCCAGGGCTTCCTCCAAAGAGAGACATTGACTTCACTATTGAACTTGTTCCAGGAGTAGCACCAGTGTCCAAGGCACCCTATAGGATGAGTATGTCGGAGATGCTAGAGTTGAAGATGCAACTGCAAGAGTTGTTGGAAAAGAAGTATATCCAATCGAGTGTGTCTCCTTGGGGAGAACTAGTTCTGTTTGTAAAGAAGAAAGATGGTACACTCAGGTTATGTATTGATTACAAACAGTTGAACAAGGTTACTGTGAAGAATAAATATCCTTTGCCTAGGATTGATGACCTCTTTGATCAAATGAGGGGAGCAAGGGTATTTTCCAAGATCGACTTGAGGTCTGGTTACCATCAGGTGAGAATCAAGGATGAAGACATCCATAAGATAGCCTTCAGAACAAGGTATGGACATTATGAGTTTGTAGTGGTACCATTTGGTCTCACAAATGCACCAGCTACATTTATTTTCCTTATGAATAGTGTCTTCAGCAGATATCTGGATAAGTTTGTTCTTGTCTTCCTTGATGACATTCTTGTTTATTCCAAGAATGAGGAAGAACACGAAGAGCATTTGAGATTAACATTGCAATTGCTCAGGGAGCATCAGCTATATGTGAAAATGAGCAAGTGTGACTTCTATAGAGATAGAATTCAGTATTTGAGTCACACTATCTCGGAGTAGGGTATATCTATGGACCCTATAAAGATTGAAGCCATTATGAATTGGCCTACTCCAAGAAATGTGACAGATGTAATATCCTTTATGGGACTTGTAGGATACTATAGAAGATTCATTGAGGGATTCTCTAGAGTTGCACATGCCATCACTTCTTTGCAAAAGAAGGGGATGAAGTTCGAATGGACATCAAGGTGTGAAGAAAGTTTCCAACGGTTGAAGAATCTTCTCATGAGTGCACCTGTATTGAAGGTTGCAGATCTAGAGAAAGATTTTGTGGTGTGTACCGATGCATGTGGACAAGGGATTGGAGGAGTCCTTATGCAAGAAAACCATGTGATATGTTATGAGTTAAGAAAGCTGAAGGAACATGAGAAGAAATATGCCACTCATGATCTAGAGCTTGCAACCATATTACATGCCCTCAATATGTGGAGGCATTACTTGATGGGTAGGAGATTTGAGCTCAGAACAGATCACTGTGGACTGAAGTATTTGTTTGATCAGCCCACTTTGAATGCTAGGCAAGCAAGATGGCTGGAATTTTTATGTGAGTTTGATTTCAAAATCAAGCACATAAAAGGAAAAGAAAACAAGGTAGCTAATGCACTCAGCAGGAAGATGCAAGAAATGCATGTGGCATCTCTTAGTATTTTCCCATCAGATTTGAGGCAGCAGGTTATTAATCATGTTGTTGGGGATGAATTGTATGAGCAGGTAAAAGACAAATTGCATCAGCAAAGTCTTGAGAAGAGGTATGATGGATATAAATTAGAAGAATATGGACTTCTCACTTATAAAGGTAGAATTTATATTCTAGATGTAGCAGATTTGAGGAGAGTTGTTATGGATGAAATCCATCAAGCTCTGTATTCTAGTCACCCAGGATACCAAAAGACAATTGCTACAGCTAGAAGGCAGTACTTTTGGCTAGGAATAAAAAAGGACATGGCTGAATACATTTCCAAGTGCATGAAATGTCAGCAGGTAAAGGTTAAGCATCAACACCGAGCAGGTTTGTTGCAGCCTTATCTAGTTCCAGAATGGAAATGGGAAGTTATTTCCATGGATTTTATTATAGGATTGTCGATGACTTGGAGACAACATGATTCCATCATGGTTGTGGTGGACAAGTTGACAAAGGCAGTGAATTTTATATCAGTTAAGTCTATGAATAAAATGGATTACATCGCGAGGATATTCATGAAGGAGATTTTAAAATTGCATGGATTGCCTAAGGCAATAGTCTCTGATAGAGATGTCAAGTTCACTTCCAACTTTTGGAAGGGGTTGTTTGCAGATTTGGGTACAAAGATAAACTTCAGCACTGCATACCATCCTCAGACAGATGGGCAGATAGAGAGAGTTAATTAGGTGCTTGAAGATATGCTTCGCATGTACTTGATGGACAGATAAACAAAGTGGGAAGATTACTTACACTTGGTAGAGTTTGCTTATAACAATGGACAACATCCATCCTTGGGGATGAGCCCATATGAAGCTTTGTATAGGAGAAGGTGTAGGACACCTGTGACTTGGGATAATCCAGTGAACATGATTGTGCTTGGACCAGAATTGCTCAGGGAAATGGAGCAAGAGGTTGTAAAGATCAGGTAGAATCTGAAAGCAGCATAGGATATACAGAAAATCTATGCAGATAAGCATAGGATGAATAGGGAGTTCAGTGTTGGGGATCATGTTTACCTCAGAGTGAGGGCAAGGAAGAGTTCCTTGAATCTTGGAAGTTGTGCCAAGATGTCACCAAGATATTATGGGTCGTTTGAGGTGCTTGAAAGAATAAGGCTAGTTGCATATAAACTTGCATTGCCTGCTAGTACTAGAGCTCATAATGTTTTTCATGTTTCTTTGCTTAAGAGATATGTACATGATCCTAACCATGTGATAAATTGGGATGTGATTCAGGTGGAACCCAAGGGAGAGTTCCAAATCGATCCAATTCACATCCTCGACAGGAAGGTCACAATGCTCCGGAGCCGAGCCATAGGTCAGGTAAAGGTGCAATGGGAGAACTACGGAGCTGAAGAGGCTACATGGGAGCTAGAGGATGCCATGCGATTAGCACATCCATTTTTGTTCAATTCTACAAAACACTGAGGTGATACCAGTGTAGCATTTTGTTCAATTTTGTAAAGCACTAAGGACAATGCTATTGAAGGGGGAGGGGAATATAACACCCCGGTTTTGACCCCGTTGCATCAAATGTACATGGCGTATATATTGTAAATAATCATGGTGCGGAGCTAAAGTCCAAGGCCCCACCATCGATTGGTTATGCTATGTTTCAGGTTGAAATTGTCACCGATGGTATATCGGGGCATGCGGCATACACATCAAGTTTTATCATCATGTAAATATACATCTTTAATTAAATGAACCCAACCAGCTATGGTCACTGCAACCATAATGAAAAGGGCATTATTTTCCCAAGGATAAGGGGGGGGAACTGTCAAACCTTGAACCAATGGGGAAAAAATCCATGTGTCATCACCCTATTTTAATTCTCCCATATTTCCTTGTCTTATCCAACCACCACCATTAAAATCTCTACTGCTAGTTGGGGAAGTTATGGCTGGGGTGTGGAGTGTGGCAGGACTGTCAGTCCTTGCCCACACGCACACTCCACCAGTAGGTTGACCTCATGTTGGCAAGCAGAAACCACCGCCATCACTCCCGCAGACTCCCCACTCACTCTAATATGCCATTATCTCCATAGTATGTTCATTCTCACGCACAAGCATCTTTTCTATTTGATCTCACACATCTAGGAGGGGAGCCATTTTTCGGTTGTCATTCACGTTTTTCCACAAAGTGGAATCTGGTGTGTTTTCCCTCTGTATTTTTGGGCTCTAGTGTAAAATTTCCTCACACACAGGTTGAGAGTCTGTATCTCCTTCCCCGGTGTGGTCTGTGTAAGTATTCCCCTAGTGGCTTTATTGTCTAGGACGGACTGTTGTTTCCCCACATTGTGAACTATGTTTCCTGATACATTTGGAGACTGTTGTAAGTTTCTTGGGAGTTGTTTTGACCACGATAGGGCCAAGAACAACTCAAGAGTCATTTTCCCTGTCTAAGTTGTAACTACTGATTGATTGCATGTGTGCAATGGTTGGTCTTCGAACTGTGTTGGGAGTAGGGATGGGGGCTTGGGTTGCTTGATAAACTTGGTGTGTTTGGAAACCACACAGACAGATCTAGAGGGCTGGATTTCTTCTCCACAACCCCTGAATAGAACGGGAAGGGAAGTCAGGGCCTGAGGGACTGTGTAGCAGAGAAGGGACCGATTCCTTATGTTGGGTGTGTGTGGGTGTCTTAGAAGTTAGTCTAGTCCTGGTGTAGGTGTCTCTAGCTCTGTAATGAGCTCACCAGCTTAGCATTTAGCATTTTGTAGCTCCTGGATGACCTGATAAACCCAACTGTGTTGGCTTGGCTGTGTTCTATGTATCCTTATCTATGTGTAAGCCTGCTTGTTCCCTATTCCTTGCAAAATCATGCCCAGCTCGGGGGTGGTAGCGTTGCTGAGAGATTAAGGATCATGTTGGCCTATGATTGGGTGGAACATTGCAGCAACGTAGCTGGTTGCGGAACGAGTTCTTTATAAGATAAGTAATCTTGTATATTTTACTTCTGCAATCATATTTACTATTAATGATTATGAAGAACATGTTGAATGCTTGTATGAACATATGTTTGCTTCTGCTATATGATTAATAATCATGTATGCATGTTCTAGTTCAAAGCATTTTGTTTCAGCATTTCACCATTTTATGGGTGCACATGTCATGGGGCTCTTAGCCTGGATGGTTAATTCCATGGTAGTGTCCTCTTCGCCGGGCAGAGGGTTAAGGACGTTACATAACACAAGAAATAACACAGAAACCCATCTGGGAAAAACAACCAAGGTGCTCTTTATTTGGCATGAGAAATATATGTATCACCTTGTAGACTGCAACTTGCTGACTCTTCTTAAGACATGTATTTATGATTCAATCTTCTTGCTCTCATGCTACAATTCCTACTAGTGCCTAAATATCATCTTCATTCAATGTATTAGTGTTATCAATTTTGCTATATTTTATCTTCTTGTGCAGTGGCCCATGCTATTGCTGTTGTTCTTTCTAGCGGTTACAGATGTCCTCATCCATAGGTGTCTTCTCTTCCTCACCTCGATTAGAGCCAACATCACCGTTGTTATCATATTTCCCTTCTTGCGACTGATTGTCTTGACCATCACCTCCATTGTTTCCTTAACCATTTCCAGCATTGTCTCCTGCACCAACATTTCTACCTTGGTCAGCTAGTGGGTCTTCTTGGTTTTTTCCTTCAGGAAGCGGCTCTGCCAGTGGTCCGCACCATTCATCCGGCCACTACTGGACAATTGCATCCACAACATCATTAGTGATCACAAACCCTTCCTGATGCACTTTCTTTGTTGGGTCATTCTTTGGTTCCAAAATCATAATGTGTGCACCCTCCTGGAAATTGATGAAGGCCACATACCTATGCACCATCACAGCCCAGAATCGGTGGGATCACTTGATAACATCGTGCAGTGCCTTGGCATGCATAAAAAACTTGATTTTATTATTTTTCTGCGGGATTTTGTTTTTCTTGTCCTTCGATAAGTTATGGTACTTTACACCAAGGCAAGGTAGTGGGACATCCATTAGCTCATAGTTGAGTGGGTTGGACCATAAGGTGTATGAGATCAGGATGAGCAGCTAGGAGTAGTGAAATTTGTATTTTGGGTCCTCCTACACCTATGATATGTTGTCGATCAGTTCATTTAGTAAGAACTATGATCACACCTTGTGCACATTGCTCGGCCAGTTCTACCACTCCAGTGGTGCATTCATTTGGCCTCATCTTATGCAACAAATTGCATAAGAGGATCCTTGCGGTGAATTGCACACTGATTTATTTGATATGGGGAATCGAAAATCCCCTAGCTGCGTGCTACAGATTATACTACTACTTAATCTTGGTGTTGTCCCTGCCCTGGTGCAAATAGGACATGGGGTACTGTCCTTTCTTTGGCAGTACTGTGATTGGTGAGGTAAGCTCGACATCAACCTGGTAGGATCAATCAAACCATAGGCACCCTCTATGGAAGTAGACCAGGAGCTATTTCACATATGTTTTTTCCTACAAACTATGGCCAAAATGGCGCATGAACAACAATTTCGTTAATCTTGCTTGGTCGGCGCTAGTATCCCACTTCATTAGTTTGAGAACCTCAGGCCCAGTCGACCTGGTCTGAATTGTGACCATGTAGTTCTTTCTTTCCAAACCCCACTATAGGTGAGTGTCAACATCCTTGAAGCCCAACTTAGCAAGATTTAGCACTATGTTCATTAGTAGGGGTATGCACTCAGGGATCTCGGGTGCTACTAAAAATGTGCATGCCTTCACGAGAGGTGTTACTGGCTCCACCTCGTTTGTCCTCAGTCGAAAATAGTGTGGGAAGATTTCTTCTTCCTCCTTAGCATTTGGTTCTTTATAGGGTGGGGAGTCCTCCTCCATCATCTCTTCCTCCAACACGTCCTCCTCCATGGGCTCTTTCCTAGGATTGTCCACAACATCCTTAGCCTTGCATTTCCTTAACAGTTGCCTCCTGGACAACTCTTTATGTGCTCTCTCCCCAGCCTGTCTAGGAGGTACATCTAGTTACATGTGTGTAGCTGGTGGGTTTTTCATATGTTTCATAACAGGACCCAAACGAGGTGGTAGAATAGGGGCCGAAGCAGCCACAGGAGAAAGCTTCTTTCTTTCTCACATCATCGGGTCGATTTCAGGTTCTTTCTCTAGTTTTTGGACTTTGGGTGATTCAATCTCTTCTTCAGTTTGATAGACTGAGGGGACAGTCACATTATATAGCTCGCTAGCACTTAATATCTCTATTACCATGGGTTTTGGCTCTCACTCTGTTGGATACTTCGACTCTGTAAACTCTTGGCTTTGGTTTTCTCGGTCTCTCTCTCTGTGCGTAAAAGACTGTTTGATGATGAAGCCTTGTATTTATACCTATCGATGCATCCTATAGTCATCATGCGATGGAAGTTTGATGTATAATCCATCACATGGGATTATCAGCCAAAGAGTTCCTTCATTAACTCGGTAGCTAGAGTGTTGTGATGTACCTGTCAGCACAATTATGGCAGTTATGTCGAGGACAACCGATGGGACCAAAAAGCACATCGTCATTCTCCTCATATCCCATTGAATTAATGATTCTTAACTATCATAACTACCTCAATATTTGACAGAGATTCACATTTTAATGTTGGCCATCCTGTCATTTCCACTTTTTCCTGCACTTTCCTTCTTTCTTGTGCTTTTTACTAGTTCCATCGTAGACGTGCGACAGAACAATTTTCGCCTCTTCTCTTTTTCTCACTTTTTTTTTCTTGTGCAATGTGATTTTATCCAGGGATGTTGTTACCATCATAGTATGGTTTCAGCTGACTTCCATTCACCTTCCCTGCAACATAACTTCCATCTAGTCTCTACATTTTTACTGCACCCGCATTAGTGATGTACACGATCACATATGGCCCCAGCCAATGTGTCTTTAGATTTCCTGGGTGTTTGAAAAAATTTATGTCATACAACAACACAAGTCCTCTGACTTTGAATGGTTTAATCTGGATATGGCAATCATGCCATGCTTTTTGTCTCTACTTCTCAACAATCTGACAAAATCCTGCGACGAAGCATTCCTCTTCCATCTGAGCAAGGTGTGACAATATCTATTCGACAACATCTCCGTCAGTCATCTCCATCAGCGTAGCAATCTGTAGACTTGGTTTGATATACTCCATTGGGACAACAATGTCATGTCCATATACCAGTATGAATGGGGTGTTCCCTACTAACTATTTGCAAGTTGTGCGATAAGCCTATAGCACAGCTGATACTTTTTTATCCCATTCATCTCAGCACACATTGCACACTTTGGTTAGTGCATTCTTCATAATCTTGTTAAAAGATTTGATTGTTCCATTCTCTTGAGGATGATAGGGTTTCATCTTCTTATGCTGGATATGGAACTCTCCAGTAAGATCAGCAATCATTTTTTCAACAAAATGCATACCTTGGTCGCTGAGTAGAATTTTTGGGTATCCAAATCTAGTCACCACATTTTCAAATAAAAACTTCATCATAGTCACAGCGGTACAATATTTAACACGAGCGGCTTCAGCCCATCTAGTTAAATAATATGTCATAGTGATAATGTAGTGTGTGCCAGTCTTTTTCCCTGGGTGACTGATTGTACCCACAAAATCAACAGCTCATTTGTCGAAGTCCTACAGTGTTATATATGGTGCAAGAAACATATCGTCGTGGTGCAATGGTTTTCCTATTCTCTGACAGATATCACAATGCCTGTAGAATCTTTTCATATCCATGTGTATGGTTAGCCACCATTATCCCACCTGCAATATATTGCACATAGTTTCTTTTCCTACGTAGTTTCCTCCTACGACACCAGCATGTGCTTCACTCATAACCCAAGGTCACTCAAAATAAAAAACATAATGGTGCAATATTTCATTCGTGCCCAACTTGTACAAGTGTCCAACGATCAATGTGAAGTCCACATCTCTGACAACCAAGTGTTTCATTTGATGAGTTGAGAATCCTGGAGGTGCATAGTATGTACTCAAAAAGTGGATGATTGCATTAAAATCCTTGTTTTGATCTTCCATCATAGTGACTGCCAATAGTTGCCCGTCAGGAAAATTATATTCCAAGCTGCTTGGTTCTTCACCACTTTCATTCCTTGAAAGGTGGTCTGTTTTGACATTCAGTCAACTAGGTTTGACAATGACCTCAAAACCAAATTCTTGAAATAGGAGAAGCCATCTACACATCTGAGTTACGTGATGGATTTAGGTGGTGGTAAGTAAAGGATAGTCATAAAAAAATTTGGGTCTACCAAAATACCATCATGACACATGATGTGAGCCAATCAAACACCAAATGGCATGTAAAAAATACATTTATTATAATTAAGCACAATCTTATACTGGAGACAGTGTCCTAGCATCATGCATAGACTGTCAATATGGTATCTTGCTAGACCAAACATAGTCCAATCATCAAAGTAGACTTCAAGAAACTTATGAATGAAATATTTAAAATAAGAGACTACTATTCTAGAAAAAATAGTAGGTGAATTCTTAAGTCCAAAGGGAATTAGTGTATACTGGTAGCATCCCCATCATGTGACGAATATCATTTTGTGGTGATCCTCCTTTGCAATTATGACTTGATGATAACCAGAGAATCCATCAATGAATGAGTACATTTCTTTCCCTCCAACGCTTCCAAGTACTTCATCGGTAAATGGTGTTGGGAATGGATCATGCAAGCATGCATCGTTCAACTTCCTCAGTTTGACACATATCCTCACTTTGGATATTTTTTTATTATCATGGATCACTATAGGGATGATCCATTCTGATTCCTCAATAGGTTCAATGACTCCTGCGTCGAGCATGCAATCCAATTTGGTTTTTACCTTCTTTTTATATCTTGGATTTAGTCTATACAGGTGTTGTTTACTGGGTTTAGCATCTGGTCAAAGGGGTATTTTCATCTCCCCTAGGTCGTCGAATATTCCCTTCATCTATGAGAAATTGGTCAGGAACATGTCTTGATTCTCATGTAGCAAGTCTGTGATCTTCGCGATTGTCTCTTCATCCCAATAATATCCTATATTGGCAAACTTTGCGTTCTCTAGTGACCCAATGTTTACTTTCTTGATTTTCAATGGCTATAGGAACTATTCACTGGAAATACCACTTCCTTCTACTGTGTGCATTCCCTCTGATTCTGGTATTTTTATGTTAGTCAGATCATCATCTGAGTCTCTAGCTAGATTGTAGCAGGCCATCCATTGCTAAATGGTAGCACTGCACTGGTGAGAATTTTCCTCTTCGACAGGAATTTCAGGAAATATCTTCTCCTTTATCATGTGAAGCACAACATCAACTGTAGGTACCTCATCAATGAATTCAAATGTTTTTTGAAACTGCCTAGTGATCCCTTCCCACACTTTGGATCCTTATCGCAATTCCATAGATGCATACCATGTTCTAGGTGTCATTTCCAACGCATGAATGAAATGATGGACCCATTCCTGTCACAGGTACTCTACAAATATGGTGCGACACTGATTTATGTGATGTATAGGGATCGAAAATCCTATGTACGTGTGAATCATGGTGGTGATTTCTTCATTGAATATGACTTCCATTAACCTTCTACATTGTGGCCATTCTGTTATGAAATGCTTGTGTGTACCCCACCTTCTAGCGGGTGTGGCCTTTAGCACATGGTCTAATGCAAACAAACGTTGTGATTCTATTACAAGTCCTTCAAACTCACTCAAAAATGTTGTAATGTTTGGTAAACCCTCATAGGTGGGCAACTCTCATAGCTCATTTTCCACCCGTCACACAGATCTTGTAATTATTGCGCACCTCCTGATAGAGACCTCATGTAGCCGGCTTTTCTAATTCTCCAATGCCTACTCTAAGTCAGATGTGCAGGAACTAGCACTCTTCCAAATTAGGTTTCCATTCACTATCAGATTAATATAATATTCTTGCATGGCAATTAAATTATAGATATGGTCAAGATAGTCACCCTATCCTTCATTGTAGACTGGATCTACATATATATGTTCTTCCAATGGATCAATGGGCTACACTACTCTCATCTCATTATCCTCGAATGAGAGGATCCTTTTTTTGAAATTTATAATGGTTTGATTGTCTATAGCCCAATATATCCCCAACAATGTAGGATATGGATTGGTGTCATCAAAAATGTTAATGACTTAAAAGTCCACAAAATTGTGGAACCCTTCAATGTCTATAGGGACTTGACTCAATCTACCAATTGGTAGAACCTTCTCCTAATTTCCAAGTTGGAGCTCGACATGAGACCAGTCTATGTGCAGCTTTCCCATACTCTCCCAGGTCTATTGTGTCTGAATATTGACATCATATCCTAGGTCTAAGATGATGTAATCTATGTCATAATCCCCTATCTGCGTACTCATTCTTAACTCATGCCCAGTTTTGAATTTCTTCCTGACCTGTTTAATGTTCTTTCAAAGATGCAGCTCTACTGGTGTTTATTCTATCAGTGCTTGAAGTTCTGTAATAGCATATTTATTTTGAATTAATGCTAATCAACTTTATAGAAACAACTTGAGCTTACTAACCTTTTGTGGAGTCTTCTGTTGAAATCGTTTAGCCATATCCATGAATTCTTCTGATGTCGATGGTTCTTCTGTCTCCATAAACTCACATCTCATGTCCATGAATACTTGCTTCTATTTCTTTACATCAAATGGCACCTTCTTCTATGTTGTGGTTCGTACATGTGGATGCAGTTGTTCTTTTGGGGTTTCTTGATCAGGTGCAGTCGTAGCACCTCCTCCAGTTACGACAGCCACATTTGGATTTCTTGGTTCAAAAGAAATCATATGGACATTTAAATTAGGATTTGGATTTGGGTTCAGATTCTGCACAGGGTTAGGACCAGTGACGGTCCTAGCCTGCCACTTTCCAATCAACTGAGGACATTGCTCCACATTATGGTCCTGTCCCTTACAATATGAACATGCGTTCACATGTTCTAGGAAATCTATGGCATAGTGACTTGGTTGTTCATAGTTATAGCATGTAACTTGACCTCTTCCTCTACCAAATCATCCTCCTCCTCCTCCTCTACCTATGAAGTTTCTACCACCCCTTCCTTTAGGGTGTGGTTTCTCTGGGGGGTACTGATTTTGCTAGTAGGGTGGCTGATAGTGATTGTATTGCTTATATGGTTGTTGTGGTGCATACTGAGGCTGATACTAGTTTTGATACTAATTGGGTGGGAAATGCACTATATGATATGATGCTTGTGCTGGTCTAGCCTGCGTCTAGCCCTCATTCTTCATCAAGTAAGTGTAAATTTCCTTTTCCTTCAAGAGTTGGTATGCTCTACAATCCTTCTCTTCATGCCCTACTAATTTGAAAAATTTACAGAACAGGTTTACGAGAGTTCTTACAATATTTTTCAAGTATAGATAGTCTTCATCGTGATGTCCTCTAGTCTGCCATATGTGATACCAAGGTAGTCCATGGGCACTTAATCGTTTTGGCACACTGGATGAGATATAGTTCATGAAGGTTAAATAATTATCCTTGGTGTGTCCGTCTGTTCTGCATTTTTTGCGCCATAAGTATTCATGGGATTCATTACCATTTTTGATGCCCTGAATATGTAACATCAGATTAGAAAAATACGACTAAATCTACACCATTCCTACGGCACCATCACCGATTGGCAAGGCCTCTAGCTTCATTGCCAACTATAGCGCTTATGTTTTGAGACTCAATATTTTGTTGCATTAATATGCCTCAGATGTGTGGTAATAACATAGAAATAATCCACTCTTTATGTTGTACATCCAACATCTAGAAACTTAATTTGGCCATCAAAGTCTTAAACCGTTGGTTAAAGTCCCATACTAACTCTTCCAATTCTTGTTTGATTTCCTTGATCTTAGTAATACAGTGTGATTCATATTTAGGTTTTATGAACTCAGAGATCATTGCGTCTCATATCTCTTCAAGGGTTTTCTGTGGTACTGCTGGTGGTACTATGCAAAACTTCATAAACCAGTCCAGCACACGACCCCTCAAAGTCGTGATCATCTATGATTTCTTTAATTCTGCATTCTAAACTAAGAGAACAATCCAAACAACTTCACAGATAAACCAATACTGCTCTGGATCTTCTGCTCCATTTCCATTGAACATGGGTAACTGAATATCTACCCCAGCCATTGAGTTGGTGTCGAGGTTATCTGATGATTGATTTAATGGAGGTGTATTATCCTACGCGCTAGTCATAGTACTAGCACTATCGGTATTAACAATTCTTCCAGGAGATGAGGCTCTAGATCTTACCTCTGGTGATACTCCCGATGTGATGTAGTTGCATCCTGACCTTGGTGACTTGATACTCTCTTCACAGGATTTTGATTCTTCTGATATCATGCTATAGTCCTCCTCTTCTTCCTAAGACCCTTCATCTACCTAGGAATAAAGTTTGTGTTCACTCTCCTAGAATAGACTAGGAGCTTGCCAACCTCCTTCTGTCTTTTTTCTCTTCCCTAATCTAAATCTCCTTCCACTCCTTAGGAATCCAACTTCTAGTTCAGGTTCTATAATTCTTGGGAACATCTCATCTCACCGTTTCCCATTTTCTTAACAGGTCATCTACAACATAGCCTTCCTTCGGGGTATGTGACTCAACTACTCAACTGCAAGATACCCTTCTCATAAACGAGTATCTTGATCCATGTACTAATAGATAACAAATATCTTCTTCAGGGCCTTGGAAAAAAATTCTTTCATCCTTAGTATATGAGGTTGTAGCCTCTACTGCAAATTTAGTAATATATCCTTCCAAAATACCATCAACCCAAAAATCCACAGCTTTAGATATGGTGTTACTTACACTGGTTACTTCGTGTACCAACTGATCACTCCACTCCACTGCTTCTCTTCTCTAGAAATTTTTCTGCCTTCTTGCCAATCTTGACAACCACTCATGAAATACAACAGGAAACTATGCAAAGAATATCTTGTGAATATCATAATATATATTCATCTACCTAGTTTTCTGCACTCAACTAAGATCCTACACACTCTTCTTGCCCGAATGCTAATGTATTAGACTCCATAAAAACCTCTATCTCATTATTTGTCGGATTCCACAACATTTCCCTCGATTGAAATAATTAACGGTCCCGGTAACAGAACCATTTGTTGGCCTCTTTCTCTTCCTTGTCTCAACCCATGGCTCAACAACAACACAATACAAACAAGACACCAAAAGACATCATCCTGACAGAGCAATCTCAGTCGGGAATGCCCGCGAGGTAGGTGTAGTATCACCCGAGATATATTAATGGGTAACTATTAGAACCATGTTTCCACAGTTGGAGAGGGATTTATATTCCCTGGGCACGCAACCAAGGAGCTCGACAAAGACGATGGGATGGAGTCTTTTGCTCTATGACAATGGCACAACCAGTGACATAGGTCACTCGTGCTACACAATCTGTTCTTTAAACTTTAACAACTGGCACAACTTTGTGACACAGTCAATTCCTTATACTTACAGACAGTGTGCGACTTATATTGTACTTAGAAGATTAACCATGAAGTCATACACAATAATCTCGCAATACTTTTAAACAATCATTCATTTATACTGTGACATTCATTCAACAACAAATGTAACTGTAATAATATAAGATAAGCAAACATTCAGCTTTCAACAAAATTCATCCATATAACACAGGAAATAATGTGGAAACCCATATGGGAAAAACCACCAAGGTGCTCTTCATCTAGCATGAGAAATATAGGTAGCACCTTGTAGCCTTCAACTTGCAGACTATTCTTAAGACATGTCTTTCTGACTCAAACTTATTTCTCTCATGCTCTCTATTTTATTGCTAATCTAGTGTTCTTCTTATAGTATATATAACAGAAACATAAAGAGATCTTACTAACACCCTAAGTTTTTCAGAAAACAAGAATTCCTTTCACAAACACAACCAACAAGCATAGAAGCAGATGAACAATCAAAAATCCTAATCTAGCTTTTGAATTTCTTAATCAAACTAATCGTAAACCATAAAATTTTCAAGCCACAAGCATCAGATTCTGTCACACAAGCCTGACAATGCATGACTGAAAGCAACACAACTCAAATTTTTACAAAAAGAAATGAGGAAAAAGGGCCTTGGAATGATGCCTACCTGGGACCGCGCTTCTTAGGTGTTGACAGGGCGGTTCTATCTAGCATCGCTTCTTGTCAATGGGATACATGTGGTGGCACCATGTGCTACCCACTCTATTCAGGCAGTGGCACCACTCCTTGTACACTGCATAGGCACGGTTCCCTGTAGAAGACCAAAACACAAAGAGAACGATAGATCAAGTCAGAAAAGGACTAGATCAAGGAAAAAACTGCTAGATTGAGTATGGAAACAGAGCATAAAAGGTCGAAATGACTCATATCTAAATAGATCTGGAAGTTTCAAACCCAAATTGACTAAGTCAGAAAGCAGATCTGACTGAAGAGAGTTGGAGAAAGATCCTGGATTTGGACAAGAGTTGAGAACTGAGGAAGATCAGAACAACTGATACATATATCTCCTCCCCAGCAGAGTCACCAGATTTGTTAGCTGAAATATTTTACCTTCTACGGACAGTAAGGTGTTCCACTGATATAAATGGTTCAGATCCAGAACAAATGAAGGACATAGGTGGAAGACCCTCCCTAGATGATGTAGATACCTGGAATGTGATGCTTTGATAGCAACCCTATGTACCTGCAATCAAATTAAACATGCAAACACATCAAAGCTACCAGAATATAATCTATTGATCCATGTTAGTGACTAAGGAATGTTAAATTTTCATATGTTTACGGAAGACATCAATATTTCATTTCATTTTCATGAAAAAAACATATAAACATGATCACTGAAAGATAGACAAGCACAACCATAAAAAAGGAACACAAAGATTTATCCTGGGAAAACCCTAAAGGGAAAAACCCAGCAAAAGATTCCTCAATATAGATGCCCCAAAAAGATAAAAGATAAAACCAGCAAGGAGATCAAAGCCTAATCCTCCTCCTTCTCCAGCTACTTGTCTTCTCCACTAATGCGCTACACAAGTGAGAGTGTGTGTGTCACAAATGAGGAGCACTACACCTCTATTTATATTCATCCGTTCACTTAAGTTAACTCATTTGACATGTAGGCTCGAGTTAAATCATGTAGGCTCGAGTTACACATGTAGGCTCAAGTAACCACACTGGGGTGCTAATGACCCATCTTTACAATTAGAGGGGAGGGGACTACCTCATGACTCTTATTATTTCTTCTGATTAGGATCATCGGGGTACAATGTAATACAATTGGTTCTCCCGGTAGGACCATCGGGGACCACAAAAAGATACATATATAATATTCTTTGAAGTTACAATATTTCAACACTCCCCCTTAACAAAAAGGGTATTCTACATCAACATCAACAACAACAAGAGTAGAGATAGAGGACATCATCAACATCAGCAGGGTAACACATCTATAAATCCTTGGAAGCTTTTCAACATCATGTAGTCTTCATATTCAATATTCAGTCTTCATCATCATTACTTCTTTGACTACTTTGATCAACAACATCTTTATCATTTTGATCTTTTAATCAGCAACGACATCTTTAGCACTTGGACCTTTCAATCAGCAACATCTTCAGCACTTTGACTGTTTGATCAGCAACAACATATTCAGCATTTTGAACTTTCGATCAACAACATCTTCAGCACTTTGATTGTTCGATCAGCAACAACATCTTCAGCATTTTTGACCTTTCGATCAGCAACATCTTCAACAATTTGACTTTTCAATCAGCAACAACATCTTCAGCACCTTGATATTTCGATCAGCAGCAACATCTTTAGCACTTTGACCTCTCGATTAGCAATATCATCATCAACACTTTGACCTTTCGATCAATAGCAACATCATCATCATCATATTCTGATCTGTCAATCATAATCATCATCACATTCTGATCTTTCGATTAGAAACATCATCATCATACTCTGATCTTTCAATGAGAAACATCATCAACATACTCTGATCTTTCAATTAGAAACATCATCATCATATTCTGATCTTTCGATCAAAAACATCATCAACATATTTTTATCTTTAGATCAGTATGTCATCATCATCATACTCTGATATATCGATCAGTATGTCATCATCATCATACTCTGATCTTTCGATCAGTACGTCATCATCATACTCTGATCTTTCGATCAGTACGCCATCATACTCTAATCTTTCGATCAGTACGTCATCATCATCATACTCTGATCTTTCGATTAGTACGACATCATCATCATCATCAACAACAACCTGCAATCCACAACTCAAAGACAAAAAGTCTTTGGATCACTTTTGGACTTAAATTCCAGGGATGATACAATCCCACCACATTCTCGACAAACGAAGTTACCGGATTGATTATAGGAGAATCAGTCCCTATCACTTTAGGACTAAGTCCAAGGACGATGTAATCCTACCACATTCTCAAGGACCGAAGCCACCAGATTGATTATGGGAGAATCAGTCCCTATCACTTTAGGACTATGTCCAAGGATGATGCAATCCTACCACATTCTCGAGGACCGAAGCCACTGGATTGATTATGGGAGAATCAGTCTCTATCACTTTAGGACTATGTCCAAGGATGATGCAATCCTACCACATTCTCGAGGACCGAAGCCACTGGATTGATTACGGAAGAATCACTCCCTATAACTTTAGGACTATTTCCAAGCATAATGCAATCCTACCACATTCTCGAGGACCGAAGCCACCGGATTGATTACAGGAGAATCAGTCCCTATCACTTTAGGACTATGTCCAAGGATGATGCAATCCTACCACATTCTTGAGGATCGAAGTCACCAGATCTATTATGGACAGATGTCTCAAGATGATACAATCCCTCTTCATTCTCGAAGACCAAGGTCTCTGGATCACTTTAGGGTAAGTGCCCAGGGATGATACAATCCCACCATGTTCTCTAGGACTGAGGTCACTGGATCTATTATGGACAGATGTCCCAGGATGATACAATCCCTCTTCATTCTCGAGGACTGAGGTCTCCACATCACTTTAGGGAAAATGCCTAGGGATGATACAATCCCATTGCAACATCACTACTCCCCCTTTCGAGGAAGGTCTTTCTAAACAACACCAAGCTTGTCTCGAAAGTGTTCGAACTCTACTTGAGGAAAAGCCTTTGTTAGTACATCATCATCCAAAACATCATCATCTACATCTTTAGTATGTGAATACTGAACTATCACCATCTGTATCTCTAGTATGTTAATACTAAAAGCATCATCATATATATCTTCAGCATAGAAATACTGAAAGCATCATCATCTCTATATTCAGTATAGAAATACGGAACCACCATCATCTGTATCTATAGTATGTAAATACTGAAAGATCATCTATATCTTTAGTATGGGAATACTGAAATCATCATCATCTATATCTTCAGTATGGGAATACTGAAACATCATCCTCTCTATATTCAGTATAGAAATACTAAATCACCATCATCTGTATCTACAGTATGTAAATACTAAAATATCATATATATCTTCAGTATGGGAATAATGAAATCATCATCATCTATATCTTCAGTATGGGAATACTGAAACATCATCATCTCTTTATTCAGTATAGAAATACTGAATCACCATCATCTGCATCTATAGTATCATCATCTGCATCTTATCTTGTATGTAGAAATACCGTATTTCTACATGTTACGTTGGCACACAGGGTTTTTTGTCATCACAACTATGGTTATCACATAGAATCATTGTAGTATCCATCTTCAGGTCAAAGAGACCTGATATAATCTTCTAAATCCATATGTCTTTACAACTTAGTAGAGCAATTTGCTATGTATTCTGCTTCAACTGTGCTAAGAGAAACACTGGACTATTTCCTGCTAAACCATGAACTCATAGCATACCTCAAACAAAAGCATCTACCTGATGTGCTTTTCCTATTTGAGATACTTCCAGCCCAATCTGCATCTATGTAGCCATACAATCTATACTCATGGCTACCATCATAGTATAGATCAAAGTCTATAGTCCCTTTCATATATCTTATCACATGTTTTGCAGCTACTAGGTGAACACGTCTTGGTTGAACAAGATATTGACTTAAGGTGTTCACAGCAAAACAAATGTCTAGTCTAGTATTTGTTAAGTACATCAATGACCCAATGATCTGTCTATAGTGAGTCACATCCACTAACTCTAATGAGTCATCAGCTAACAACTTCAGGTTGGAGTCCATGGGTGTGGCCATGACTTTGCATTCCAACATATTGAATCTCTTCAATATCTCTACCACATACTTTCCCTGGTTGAGAAAGATTCCTTCTGAACTTTGCCATACTTCCAAACCTAGGAAATAATGAATTAACCCAAGGTCTTTCATATCAAATTTTTCTACTAGTTTCTTCTTGCTTTCCATGTTCTGTTTCTCATTCCCTATCAAGAATAAGTCATTCACATATAGTAATAGAATGACAGGTTCATCTTCTACAAACTTGTAGGAAAGGTTAGGATCGACTTTACTCTTGGCAAAGCCCATGCTCATCAGGAAACTATCTATTCTTCCATACCAAGATCTGGGAGCTTGCTTTAGGGCATAGAGGGCCTTCTTCATCTTGCATACTTGATTCCATCTGTCTTCAAATTCAAATCCTTGTGACTATTCGATGTAAAAATCTTCCTCAATCATACCATTAAGGAAGGCTTGTCTTTACTTCATCATGGAAGAAACTACCATGATATTTTTGAAGGAAGTGTACCTCGCTTCCTGGAGTAAGTGTCTCTTCAGAATTAATTCCCTCTTTCTGATAGAAACCTCTAGCCACAATTCTTACCTTACTTCTATCAGCAACATATCTTATCTTGCAAATCCATTTGTAAAATACCACATTCTTGCTTTCTGGTTTGAGTACTATATCCCAAACATCATTCTAGTATCATAACATCTTCTATGAGTTTGTCTTCTCAGGTCATCAACATATCCTAGTCTTATGCATTCAACCTTGAAGGTTGGAACCCACTTTACTCTTGGTAAAGTCTCGATCCATCACGAAGCTATCCATCATGTCGTACCATGTCAAACTCAGATATAATTTTCTATAGTCACTCCCCCTGAAGTGGAGTATCATCTTCCCTCTTCATTCTGTACAGGTGGTTCTATGCTTGATATATACTAGTCAATAGAGTATGTCATGTCATAGTCTATTCTTTATGAGGAAAATCACGAACCTTGCTTTGTACACTTGTTCTTGTAGATCCATATGGAAGATACTATGTACTTCCCTTTATGTCTCGAAATCATATCGTATACATCATTCCCCATGATCAACTATTATTCTTTGATCATAGATTCTTTCATAGCATTCTTTTCTTCATCTTGATTTATCTCTTGTACCCATGGTGATCTTCATCCTTCAAGGTGGATCTACCATTCTCTAAAGCTCTTTCTTCCGTCATGGTGTCTCTGACCCTAGGAGCTTCAGATTCATGTTTATTGGAGTGAATCTTGAATTGCCATCACTTGTTCTTCGGAACAAGTCTCATCCTTCTTTTCTTGTAGGAGGTTGTATAGGACCTTTCCTACAATTCAAATGCACTAGTTGTATGGTTAGAACTATTTCATAAAACATATTCATAATGAAAAATTCTTATGCATCATGCAACTGTTTAGTCAATACAACATTCATCCATATCTCACATTAAAATTTTAGATGCCTTCCATCTCTACCATGACATCATTGAGATTGTGCACTAATCCAATATGTCAGCAAAGAGGTTTGATAAGTATCAATGGAGAGTTGTATAGCACCATGAGCTACTTACCCATCACATGCATATTAGTAGTATACAATAATTAATGCACACAATCTATCATGCATAACACATCAACTGAATATAATCAAATGTATAACAAAACAATATCATGAAATGACAATTGAATACTTATCTTTTATTTATTTCATGGGTAGACTTCATCTTGATCATTCTTCTTTATCATCTTCTTCATTCATGAAATCATCATTTCTTATCCAAGTGATAAGATGAATAAGAGGTTCTTCAAGAATTGAGTTCTTCATATTCCTCATCGCTTGAGGGATATTCTTTGAATGGTGAGAGCTTCATCTTCAATTGATCCCATATTCTTCTTCTCTTCTTATGAGTCAAGCTGAAAGCAATTACTTCCTTCTGGAATACATTCTTTGCATGAATGAATCCCATGATCCTGGGAGGCCATTCAAGGTGGCTATCACCACTTCTGCATTCTCCACTTCTTCTTGTACCGCTTCAAGTTGTTCTGCATTCTTGATCTTCACATTCTTCAACTATTTTCTCAAAGCCATCTTCTAATTTAAGTTCTTATCTTCAAATAGCTTGATCAAGAAATCAAACATCTTCGGTGTATTTAGAGAAGACACTTGTGGTACAAGTTGATCTGTGATTGAATCAACAATGATCTTCTTGGCCTTGATCAAGTTCTTCTTGTGTAAGGCTTTGAGCCTCATCTCCATATGGAACTGGAACCTCTCTACTCATGTAGGTGTCCAATTCATTTTTTTCAGAGAGATCAAATACTTCCATTCTTGGAAGTTTTCAACTTTACCAAGCTTATCATCAAGTTGATGTGATAGATCACTTTGAAATGAGAACCTTAAATGCAAATAGCAAAAGATTTGATCTTACCGATTTGAGGTGTCCGTCCTGCTTCCAGAGCTAATTGATATAGGGTTTGTCAGAGAAACCCTAATTTTCAAAACTTGGAATATTTAAGATTTGATTGGATAGAAAGATAGATATATTCAAATGGAGCTGTCTAATGTACTCCTTTTCTGAAAAGAATGGAGGGAAGCTCCCGGAACAGGAAGCCCTAGTTTTCCAATTTCTTCTGCAGAAATTCCTGTCATTGTTTCTGTGATATATCTGAAATTACTACTCCTATGTGTCTGGAATTTCTCACTGAGGTAACCGCACATGTCCCTAATCCAACACTATAGGTTTCATCAAAATTTGTTTCACCAATTGGGATTTATGATCCTTTTCCCACGGTGACCTGTTACAGGACTGTTCAGAACAACGAAGTTGTACAGAATGCCACATGTCACTGTTTCGTCTTCTAGTTCTGAAATTTGGACCACAGAAAGTACAGTCCATGATAAAATATTCAGGAATTTAATTTGGACCTCTGTAGCCCAATATATAGCAATTTTCCCCAGGTGTCCTATTTAGGGATGAATTCTGGAAGAGGTTGGAACCGTAACTTGGAGGGATCATATATCCCCAAATATAGTAAATCAGAGGCTTCCTTTTGGACACAGTGTACATCAGGATTTCATATTCGGCCTCTACAATTTTTAGCATTTGAGCCTTTTCCAATATCGAGATATAGCGAATGTACCAAAACTTAGCAGGTTTAGTATTTAGGGTTTTTCTAGCTCGGGGTCAAACTAGGGTTTGAATTTCCTAGAGTTTCACCCAACCAAAAAACTTGATCCAAGTCTCTAGACTTTAACAATCCTATGCTGGGCTCACTCAAAAATTCTTCTTCTACAAGAAGTGCTAATTTCTCGCACCGAAAAATGAAAATTCTTGGAATTGAATTCCGCTTCGACAGAAAGATGCGCCCTTCAATGGAGAGTTAGCCTAGCCTTCTTTCGTTGATCAATTGTGGAGAGAGAACCAAAAAGTAAGAATCCCTAGATTCTGTAGCTGCACAATGTCGTCTTTTCAGGGTGGCTCTGATTCCATGTTAACTTTTCATATGCTTACCTAAGAAATCAGTATTTCATTTCATTTTCATGACAAAATCATATAAACAGGATCACTGAAAGATAGACAAGCACAACCATAAAAAAGGAACACAAAGATTTATCCCAGGAAAACCCTAGAGGGAAAAACCCAGCAAAAGCTTCCTCAATATAGATGCCCCAAAAAGATAAAAGATAAAACTAGCAAGGAGATCAAAGCATGATCCTCCTCCTTCTACAGCTACTTGTCTTCTCCACTAATGCGCTACACAAGTGAGAGTGTGTGTGTCACAAATGAGGAGCACTACACCTCTATTTATATTCATCCATTCACTTAAGTTAACTCATTTGACATGTAAGCTCGAGTTAAATCATGTAGGCTCGAGTTACACATGTAGGCTCAAGTAACCACACTGGGGTGCTAATGACCCACCTTTACAATTAGAGGGGACTACCTCATGACTCTTATTAGTTCTTCCAATTAGGATCATCGAGGTACAATGTAATACAAGTGGTTCTCCTAGTAGGACCATCTGGGACCACAAAAAGATACATATAGAATATTCTTCGAAGTTATAATATTTCAACAAGGAATATAACAACATACATGTGAAATCAAACAACAACAATAATGTGGGACAGAAATCAACTTGCATTAAGATAAAAATGGAGAAGTTTACAGTCAAGCCTTAGTGTTGACATGCATCTCCATGAAACCAAGCACTCTCATCCCCATAAGCTCCGACTCTAGATCTCTATTGTCTCCAATGGCTTGGGCCAAGTGATCAATCCAACAGCATAACAATAACTTAAGATTTCTCCCCTCAACCATGGATATGAGCTTGTATTTATAAGGCTCAATGGATAGGGATGGTTGAGAGATTAGTGGATGAGGTGGCCTCTAAGATCCTGGGATGAGGGATCTCGAGCTCAACTGACCCACAATGATAGGGATAAGGGAGGACACGAGGCTCATCATATAGAAGCCTCAAGAAACTTCTCTTTTTCCCATTTTACCCATGGTACCACGTTTCTCCTTCAATGATAGAGCAGTTTGTTGCAGCTGCAACAATTTCCCAAAATTCTAAAAAAATTTAGGACACTCATTTGCTTATATTAGTTTCTTTTTCTTCTTTGATTTGGTCTAAGAACTTTTCAGAAGAACTTTATACTGATTGAATTGATTTACCACTTGTTTGGTTTCTCCCTCTAAGCACTTGAAGTAATCCACTATATGATCAAGCTTTATTGTTGCCTTTGAATGCATTTGAAGCATGCCTGAATCAGAAGTTATTTTTCTTGGTTTTCTGCCATTGCGGATGGATCTTTGGTTTGGCCTTCCACCGTTGCGGATGGATCTTTGGTTTGGTATTCCACCGTTGCACATGGATATTTGGTTTTGTCTTTGATTTTCTTGTCGATCCGTTGGTTTTCTCATCGTCCAATCTTTTGATTTACGTCGGAAGGATATGTCTTTTCTTTCTCCGCGGTTGCAGACAGGAAACCACTTTCTCTCCCGATCATTGCTTAAATGTTTTGTTTCCCACTCAGCTGACTTTTGGGTTTTACGTCAAAGTTTTTTTTATATATATATTCTCTTTCTTCGCTGTTGTGGAAGGTGTTTGCATTTAGCTTCTGCTATTATGCATGAATCTGCAGTTTGGTTTTTGACTTTCTTTCCAATTCATTTGTTTTTACCTCGTCTGAACTTTGGTTTTGCATCGAAACTTTTATCGTTTCTGTCTTCTGCCATTGCGAAAGGAAAACTGCTTCCTCTTTCGATTACTCCTTTAACGTTCTTTGAGTCATGGGTGTCCACCGTTATGGAAAGAAATACGTTTCAGCTTCCGATCCAAAGTGTTCCACTTCCGGCTTAAGTCCCGATGTTGCGGATGGCTTGGCGCTTTGGTCGTTTGCCATTGCAGAAGAATGCATGCTTTAAACCTTCCGATTAGTTTTGTCTCCGACGTCCGATTTTTTTAGTTTTTTCCCGCCATGCATATTTCTGCGGATGGATTAACGCTCTGGCCATCCACTGTTGCGGAAGGAATTTTTCTTTCAACTTCTGACCCAAAAGTGGTCCACCATCCGATCTTTTACCCACCACGGAAGTTTAGCCGTGTGTATATAAACAGAGTCGAGATGTTGGATTATTCTATTGTTGTTTTTCGACTGTCGAGCATTGTCATTGTCACGCTGTCGTTTTCTTGAGCTAGCGAAGGACCCCGCTGTCGGTGTACCTGCATCTAGGTGGCAATTGTGGAATCTTGACCATCGTCGACCCGCCATACTCGTCGTATTGCCAGGTAGGCTCCTCATCGCATTTTTTCCTTTCCATTTGAATTGTTGGTGGTTTTCTATGATGGTTTGCTTCCCCGGCCATTTTTCTCATCCCGTTCAAATTAGACACCTATATAGGTGGATATTTTATCCTTTTTACCATGGGGTGGGGAATTTTAACCTCGAAGTAGTATTTTTCCCGCGGCTTTCCGTTTGCAACCTCGCACGTAGTGGATGGGGGTTTGGTGCAGGCGGTCATTACGCTGTCTGCGCCAAGCCACCCTGTGTGTGATGATGGGTTTGCAGGGGGAGGGTTTTGTGGTTTTATGTAGAATTTGGGGGTTTCCCTTTTACCCATATCCTTGAACCCTAGCCATTTTTTCCTACATGGTCCCGCGCAACCCAATTCGTGATCAGTGTCGAACCTGGGCCGAGGAAGAGGGTGTACCACTGCTCTTAGCTTGTTGACCCTTAGTATGTAAGCGTGGCATAGTTGATAAAACCCACGTGGCTACTTTCTTTCCCGTGCAGTGATACGACCATGGTGTGCACAGAGAGCCGAGACTTGTTGCACATTAATGTAGATTTGTTGCAGTCTTGAATGTGATTGATAGAATTGTTTAATATCCTACAGCAGCGGTAGATTGCACATTTTACTGTATATAACTTGTTTCTATCATGATAGATATAAACAAAGTCTCTGAGCACTGCCCATTATGTTTAATAATTCTTTTGGTCAGGCCATTTCAGTCTATACATGCATATACTTGCTTCATTGATTGATTGCTCTCATGTTAAAACATAGAAAAAACCACACACTGTACATTGATGTATATAGGTTTGCCACTCAGCCAAAAGGGATTAATGTTACAATGTTATGGCAGGAAAAGCTCACCATGTCAAAGAGACAAAAGAAGAAGGCCCCTGTGGTCGAAGAAGAGCCAGAAGTAGAAGTTGTAACTAAGACAGAATACATATACGAGGACACGAAGTGCATTTCTAGTGTTGAACATGAATACCAGTGGGGGGAAATCTATAGACTGATCACCTGAAGAGAGGTTCCCGACACAGGTTTAGAAGAAGAGTCCATATATGCAAACATAGAAAGATCTTCACTGATGAGGATCGCCACCGGACCTGAGTTATTCCCGTGCACTGAAGTAATCAGTTGGATTCTGCCCCGGGCATATGTCACAACAATGATCCTGGGGGATGTTAACAAATAGGGCTATGCTGCATATAGCCACGGATATGTTTCCCTGGCCTACCACTTTCCATAGGTCCAAGTGTTCTTATCTGATGACTGGTTAAACAACATTAGAATGGACTTGGTAGAAACCATGAAAAGAATTATGTTGACTGGAAAACATTTCAGGACCAGAGTAATAGGAGAATATGATGCTGCAAGTTTAATAGCTCCATACAGATTCATAGCCTTGATGCTAAATATAATATTTGGAAGAGCTCATGGCATGTTTTTCAAACTAGAATGGATACCTATTATTTTTTATGTTGCAACCTAGGGGACAATTTTCAACTGGGCCAACCTTGTCTCAAACAGTCTCTCTGCTTATTTGGCCTCAGCCTTGGGAGGAGAGTCCTAGAAAAGGTATGAATTTTATATGAGTTCAATACTTATAGACTGTATATTATGCAACCAGTCTTTCCCTGGTCTCAGGTGCATCTGGGACAGGGAAAGAATGCCTGTCTATGCTGCTTACAAACCATTGTGGGCACATAAATATCATAGCCATTACAGAGAAATCTGTGAACATTTCCTTATGCCTCTATACACACTCATTTTTTTGAAGGAGTTTGATTGTATGTCGGAGGAGGCCATGAAAGTGATATAAGAGTACGCAGATTACTACTTGACTGAAAATGGCCTGTACTTCAGGATGTTTGGAGGATCAAGAGCCCCTTCCCTGCTGCCCAAATATGCAACTGATTACATTATCCATAAGGAGGCAGTCAGACAAGTGTTCCTGGATGGAATAGGCAGCTTTCTCTTTGAACATAAGAAGACTGCTTATCCTCCATTGCCGTTCAAACTAGGAAGTTACAGGTTCACTAGGGTGAAACAAGCTGATGAATTCATAGAAGAGCTGTAGAGGTTCCACTTTGGCAAGATGCCCTACCACAGAAATGACTCCCATGGTAAAGTTGCATAACATTGTAAAGAAAATAGGGTGCATTTTGAGTATACCCACCATTTTGATAGGGAAGAGTCTGTCTTCTGAAATGCCCCGAACATGACAGCACTGAAGAGAAGATTCAAGAAAAAGATCATCACCAAAGGTGCAAAGGGGGATGAATAGGCTAAGGCTGAGGAAGAAGCAAAGAGAAGAAAAGAGGAAGCCCAGAGATTGGCACAGGAAGCTGCAGGGTGGTTGCACAGCGAAGAGGAAGGGAAAAGAAAAGCTGCCCAAAAAACAGCTAAGAAATCCCAGGAAGCAGCTAAAGAAGCAGAAGAAGTAGCTAGAAAAGCAGCTGAAGAAGCGAAGAGAAAGCTCGATAAGGAGCTACAAGAGTAGGAAGCAGAGAGGTTGAAGCTAAAATAGACTGATACAGAACAGTCAGCTTCTGAAATAGCTGCAGGGCAAACCCAGGATGTGGAGAACCCCAAGGTTTAGGACCCACAAGTACCTGCTTCCAGCACACTCGTGGTCCCCACTCTAAAGTTGGTCCCTTTTGTGCAGAAAAAGGGAGAAGAAATCCCTGATTTAAACACTGTTTATTATGATAGGGAAACAAAGAGAATAATGAAGAGAACAGAAAGGAAATTTGAAGTAGGAAGTATGCTTGGTAAAATGATAACGGATACGGCTGTTATGTTAGGAATAGACCAAGATCCAAGATTCACCCTGAGAGCCGGGATCGCACTACTCCATGCCTCAGAAGATAACATGGACAAGGTAATAACTGACTTGTAGCAGTCCAAGAATTCCTCTGCCCAGTTGAAAGATACATTGAGGAGAGAAAGAGAAGAAAGCAATAGGCTTAAGAGGAAATATGGAGATATGCAAAGGGAAATGAAGTCCTCAAGAGCTGAAGTACAGGCCCTCCAAGGAGAAATACAAGTTCTGGAAACTACGTAGGAGTCTCTGGAGAAAGTGCAAAAAGAATGTCAAGAGTTAAGAACTGAAAAGGAACAGCTACTGTCAAAGGTGGAGGAGCTAGAAGAGCAGCAAAAGATCCTCTTAGAGGCCAATGATTTGCACACCCAAGAACTAAAAAAGGAACATCAAGAACAGATTCCTCTCTAACAACTGCTTTGGAGGAAGCAAGAGAACAATAGGTTAACCTCCAACCTTTCAAAGAGCATGTCTTGGCCCAAAACACCAAGATGCTACAGCTACAGACTGCTGTTGAAGAAGAGAGGTGTAGAGTGTTGTAGATCGATGGCTGACTGGAAGAGATTTTGGAAACTGCATCTTAATTTGTGGACAGATCTCAGGACTTCCTAGAGGTCTTGATTGCAAGAATGGCGAGGTTGGAAAGAAATGAAGAAACTTTAGCAGAGCTGCCATCAAAATATAAACAAGCCCTCAAGCAGGATTATGACTTAATAGAATTTGCTATTAACACCGCTGAGGATTTCAAGAAAACAGTCAAGAAGACGAAGGGAGCCTATACGAAATTTTTTAGAAGGATCCTGATTACATACAAATGAAGCCAGATAGAGGCCGAGCAGAGGCTTGAAGCTTTCCCAGACCACAATTCATTTGTGGAGATGTTGCAGAAGAGACATCAGGATGAAGAAGCAAGAATGCAACATATTAAGGCCATTGATGACCAGGTTCTGAGAAGCGAATTAGGCCATTCAGCAGTTAGTGTGCAGCTTTTGGAAGACTAGCCTCGGTTGAGCGCTGCCAGAGTGGAGGCTATAAAGAACCAGGCTGAAAATTTTCAAATCAACATTCATTTTTTGGAACCCTGCGCATTTGAGGGCATTGCCTCTGAAGCTGCGAAATGGAAGAAGTTTCTAGATGCCCAAGCGGGACCCTCCTTGTGAGGGATTGGTAACCTTTTGTATTTTGTAACAATTTTGTAAAAGCATTTGAGGAAAAGTAAATGATGGGAAATGAAGAGTTGGGAAGCCCAAAGGTTACCTTTGGGCAGCCCGACCGTCTCACCTTTTTGTATAAATGTAATAGACTAAGAGGGAGGCAGGGGTTTTTTTCCCAGTTAGACTAGAAAGCGATATTGTAAGAAGAACTATTTCTCTTTGCAATAAAGAAATATGGTTTGCCTGTGGGAGGAATATTGGTGGAATGTCCAAATGTTATGCTGTGGATGGCTGAAAGATGAACTATTTTGTTTTTCTAGTTTTTGTCCATTAATCGTGAGATCATTCTAACCCTTTGAACCTATGTTCTTGTTTAAATGATTTCTGGTTTATTTTGTGGAATGACCACCATGAGTAGTGTATGCGGTTCATAAAACAATTGGCTATCTGGTTGTTGAAATACCTTTAATCGTTCATGCATTGTGGAAAGAAATATCAGCTAACTGTAGTTTCTCTTTATATTGCATGTGCAATACACATTACTCACAAATAATTTACAGTTTTCTCCTCGGGGATAGATAGATAGATAGATAGATAGTTTATTTCTGTACATGTGATTTAGGTGCTTGTGAGCCTAAGACGAGAGGTAAGAACCTGCGCATCACATTGTGACTGCCCCTTGCATATTTATCACCTTGCATGGTTAATTAGGCATCTGCACATCATATTTAAGTCAAAAAATACAAAAATATACACGGTGGACTGGGCCACAACCGGTAAAGCCTTGTTTTGTTACTTTGACCTATGGTAGCCGGACTGTAAACCGGACGGATTCCCTATACCAAACAGTCAATGGGCTAGTTGGGAACGTTGACTGGGGAGAATCCCTTTCTATTGTTGCCTGCGAATTTTCAGGCCTCAACACGGTTCTAGTAAGAAATGCTTATGGACTAAGGGCCATAAGTGGTGGCACCACTTGTGGACAACAAGGGATAGGTGGTGAAACAAGGAACTGCTCCTGGACAACAGGGAAAGCGCGGTGCTGGGAATTTTCATGAAAGATTAACAAATGGTATGAATTTCCACCCCAAGTTCTAGGATTCAGGGCAAGTAGGTATGTCAAAGGTCTTATCCCATGATGGTGACATGATTTTGGTATAACAGGTCCATAAGCATTTTTAACCTGAACCACTCTGTCATAAGAGGCAAAAAATGATACCCCGGGTAAAATGGGAAAAAGAGAGGTTTCTCGAGGCTTCTAGGTCATGAGCCTCATGTCCTCTCTTATCCCTAACATTGTGGGTTAGTTGAGCTCGAGATCCCCCATCATAGGATCTTGGAATCTACCTCATCCATAAATATCTCAACCATTCCTATCCATTGAGCCTTATAAATACAAGCTCATGTCCATAGTTGAGGGGGAGAACCATAGAGGTATTGTTATGCTGTTGGATTGACCACTTGGCCCAAGCCATTTAAGAGCATAGAGAGTAAATTTGGAGCTTATGGGGATGAAGTGTTGGTTTCATGAAGATTCATGTTGACACTAAGGATTAATTGGTTTTAAACTTCTCCATTCATCTTAATGCAAAGCTGATTTCCATCCCACATTATTGTTGTTTTGATTTCACATGTAAATGTTGTTGTATTCCTTAGTCACTGACATGGATAAGTAGATTATGTTCTGGTAGCTTTGATGTGTTTGCATGTTTGATCTGATTGCAGGTACACAGGTTCACTATTGAAGCAGCATTCCAGGTATCTACGACATCCAGGGAGGGTCTTCATCCTTTGTCGTTCACTCATTTGTTTAGGATCTGAACCATTCAGACCAGAGGAATAGCTTTTTTCTGCAAAAGGTGAAATATTCCTTCTTATAATTGAACTAACTATAAACCTTATAAATTTATTTATCAAACACATATGCTTGTTAAATGACACACAACTTGAATTTTGCTAAAATAGCATGGTATCCTAAGAAATCCAAATCTTTTACTATTCCATCATTTTTTTACTCGTAAAATCTTTTCTACTTTGACATAAAATAAATATTCTTTTATAAGATTAAAGTTTAAATTATTCCCTTCATTCGCCAAGTAGAAGGCAGTTACTAGCACAACTTTGCCTTCTTTCTTAGTCATTTTAGTTTTGCTCAGTTGGACCTGGCCTTTCTCTAGTTTGGGGGAATGTTGAGCCTCATTTTATTATCATTTTTGGCAATTAAGTAACACATTTAAACACATATTTTATTATCTTTAGTATATTTTATGTCATGCAGATCGTTATTTCAGCACAAGGTAAGAACAAATTTGATGTTATTACAACTTTGGTTATTAATATCATTTTTATGATTTTATTAACTCAAAATTATATTATTTAAAGCATATTTAATGTATTATTTGATATGTACATTCCTTTGTAGATTTTATAGTTTGTTTGGGAAAATTAACACCAAAATGCTGTCAGCCTTCCTTTTGCACAATATGTCTAGCTCACGATCCATCTTGGTGTTCAGCTCATCATCCAACCATCATGCAAAATTCGCTGGTGGTTTGCGAAGTTTTCCCTAGATCAACGCCCAGCATATATCCAGCTCATGGATCAGTGTTCCATTCATCTCATCGTTTAGCTCGTCCATCAGCATGTGTGGTGTCCATAACCGGATTTGGGCATTTAAACATGAAACAACCTGCAACCAAACTGATCATATGCGTCTAGGTAATAAATCCATGTTTTGGATAGCACACTAGCTTGCAATCTCCTTTGCTCACCACCTAGCCTCTCATTATCCACGTGATTCAAAGGGATTGAATGGCCCGCATTCTAGAATACCAACTATGTTGTCACCCTCACTCTCCACAACACCACCAGTCTATACACTCATGCTGATGAGGGACCTGCATCCTATAAACCTACTGCTATGTACAAGCCTACGCACAACACCAGCCCATCAACCATGCTAAGGAAGGGATTGATGCCACGCTGAAGAGGTTCTACCCATGTGAAAGGAGGAATATCACACCACGTTCACACTATAGAGGTCATGCTCGTGCTGAAGAAGGAAGACGTCCATGCACTTTCCTGAAATCAATTATGTGCCTTTAAATATTGACTAAAATTAGAGAGTAGTTGACCTTTGAGGTCAACTTGCTCATCTCTCATGTAAACTATATATACCAGTCTCTGAATAAAGAGAAGAGTTAGTTAGCCAAGAGAGTTAGAGAAGTATTTTGTTAAGCAGTTCATAGTCATTGTAATTTTGTTTTTGAATTTGAATAAAGAGTTGTATGCATTGTTGTTGAAGATTGTGTTCGAGTAGGAGTTAGCAAACATCACCCTTGATTGTTGAGAGGGCCCCTCATCAACCAGAGGTTCATTTCTTTGTTTAATTCAGTACTTTCTTTTCTATTTTATCTAGTCTAGTTTAATTTCTAGTTTGTTTTCATTAAATAATATTAAATGCTATTTTATTTCTTGTATTGCATTAGCTTAGTTTATTTTAGCAGTTAAACAAGAAGATGCATACATAGCTTTGATTCCAGTCATTTGTTTCCAGTCATTTGTTTTCAGTTATTTGCTTTCAGTTATTTTATTTACGGTCATTTCATTATAGTATTGCTTTTAGTCTTTATTTCCAAACATATAAAATAGTTTGCTTCCATTTGAATTCAGTCTTGTTTATTTATTTTCTGTTATGAATTTGCTTATATTAAATAATTTTCTTTCATTTAGATTCAGTTCTATTTATTTATTTCTTGCCTTGAACTTGCTTAAGTTAATTTCCAGTGTGTTTAAATTAATTTCTAGCTTATTAAGTAGTTTAATATGCAATGGTTTTCTTTTTTTAAGAGTTAGTTTGAAGTTAGTTTGCTGATTAAATAGGTTTGTTTATTGATTCCATGCATTAGGTTTAGATCTGCATAACTTCAGCTGAAGAATTAGTTCATTTAGGTTAGTTTTTACTATTTTCAACTATACGGACTGCCATTTGGACCGTCTGTCCAGCCTTCCATTCAGTCACCCCTTACATACCTACTGTTCAGTCTGTCATTTAATCCTTGGTTCTATTTTTAGTGTTTTCTATGTATTTTAAAATTGTTTCTGGTTTTGTTTTGTCAATATTTGGATTACGTTTGTAGTTGGTAGTTTTATTTAAGCATTACAATTAAATCTTGAATATTTTAGGTTATTGATTAAGGTTTCTTCTTTTATTTTTCTTTTAACCTTAAATTAAATATGGATTAAGTTGTTCTTATTTCTTGAATATTAAACACTTATTTTGTTTTACTGTTATTTTGTGTCATAGTTATCTTTGTTTGCATATAGATTTTAGGGTTAGATTTATCATTTTTAAGAGGAAGTTAGATTATTTGTGATCATAGGAATCATTCTTGTTTTTGGTATGTATTTAATGAGGAATAGAGTTTAAATATCTTTATTAAGTTTTATATTTGCTTTTGTTTATTAACTTTATTAAGTTTTCTACTTTCTTCTTTCAAATTTTTATTTATTAAGTTTTCTACTCCCTTTTTTAGTTTTCTATTCTTTGTAAGATAAGTTGTCTTTTTACCCCATCCTTCTGCTTAAGGAGTAGTTAGTTGGTTATTTGTCAGTTCAATTGTTATAATTCCTTTTATGTATGATTTAGTGTCTGAAGTTATAATTATTATTGTTTATATCTTTCTTTTTAGTAGCTGTTTAAAATTTGATACTCTAGTCCAGTCCAATTATTCAGATAGTATTAGGAGTTCGACTCGGTTTTTCATTTTGAAAGATCTTTCAATATTTTTCTATTAAAATATCTCCATGACACCCTAGGAGCCTTTTTACCTTTGCATATATTTTGTATCAACTCTAAGCATACCAACCCCGGTCGATAATTAAATATCAAGTGTATTTAAGATAGTAGAACACACACCCAATAGGAAGTTCGAATCGATGTGGCACAACCCTTTTATAATTTCCAAGTTTCTAGAGAAAGGGGCATATGAGGTCGTATATTACGACGAAAACCCCTTCGGGTAATCTCGCAATGGGTTGCACCTGAAGAGGTACTATGCTTAGATCACTCGTGTATGGTACCTTGTATATATGTAGATTTTACTTTTAGTTTGTTTTAGTATTTTCAATATGGTTTTGAGTTTAGTGTCTAGACTGTTTATACCATGTTTTGGCTATGCATATTGGATGGCATTTTATAGCTTCGCTGATGGTCTTTCCATCACACCCTAAACCTTGCTTCAGCTGCTTGGGCTATGTATTCCCTTGCACACAATCTAGTCAGTTCATGAGCGGTTTGTATTGGTCCAGCTACCAACAACATCACCGAGTATCAAGTAGTAATAGGTCTACTGACTAAATCCGCATCTCGGGACATTCATGATTTGGTAATATTCATGGACTTGCAGTTAGTGGTTTTTCATTTGAACCATGTCTACACTATCAAAAACCCCATACTTCTTTGTCTCTTCTGGAGAGTGTGTCTACTGGAAAGGTCATTTGAGGTTATCACTTACAGGCATATCCCTATGACAGATAATGCAGTTGTTGATTCATTAGAAAACTATATCCTAGACTGGTATATTGCTCATTTATAACTTGAAAATCAAACATGGTTCATCATATTGTAAATAAACAGTAAATAACATATGAAACTCAGGTAAAAAAAATTTCCATTTGAGATGTATAAACACCAGCAATAAATTATGTGTGTGTGTATATATATATATATATATATAATGTTTTTACAAAAAATGGTCACGAGACCTCATCCGAAGCACGGTGGCTTTCAGGAAAACAAAACATCATACAAAATCTTGAAGCTATCTCAGCTTTTCATAATACATCATGCAAGACACCACCTAGTGATGATCATGATAACATATGATAGCCCATATTACTCTATGTAGCAGTTGGATAAAATGGCCTAGTACTCACATAGTGTGCCTCTGGTACCTCATCGGGAGGTCATCAATAGCTGCATCTGATATATCTAGGGTTAACCTCTCTAGGTTCTCCTCTAAATCTCCCATCTGGTCATCACCTCAGTGAACAAACTGAGCTCCAACTTTCCTGTCCATTAGGGATGATCCCCCAGGTTGTGCTGCTCCAACATCTGCATGATAAAATTTAGGTCTTGTTACTACTCATAAAAAACATAAAGCATGAAAATATAAAAAACACAATCAAAATTTTAAGGTATTTTTTTTTTCTGATGTCTTCCCAGTGTGCACCAGGCGGAAGTGGTAGATAAGGGTCACCCATGAAGTCAGTACCTGCATATGCATAATACTCAATCATGAGGATCTGGTCCTCCAACCAGCAAAAAAATCCAACATCGTACTTCACTTTGACTCTGCCAACTTATGTATGAGCCATAAGCTCTAGCCATGCCAACATATGGGGGTATTTGGCCCTCATCTCTATAAAGATAACTTGGGACCTGATGTGGGGCACCCGCTCGACAAAAAAAAAACCTTGAATAGATCCATAGCCAAACTGTTTCAATTCACCTTACCGACATTTAGTCCCCCTCTGCTCCTACTGGAGGTAGTTCCTCTGCCCATTTGAAGACAGTGGGTGCCATAGATTCTATGGAATACAGTAAATGCGCTCTAGATTCCTGGTGAAGCCCTTGGCTTCCTGCTAGCCTCTACATAGTAAAAATAATAGTACGGAGTGCATCACCCACCACTACCTTTATGGGGATCTTCTTCCCTGAAATCCTAGTACCAGGCATGCAATAACGGTTTATCAACTCTTGAGTGGTCACATCGCCTCCTCGGGAACCAGTAAATGAAATATAAGCATCCCACATAGACAATCCCATCAGAAAGTAGATATTCTCTACCTCTATGGTCAGTACATGGGCTCCCACCTCAAAGTACTGCTTCTCAGGGTTCCACATGCGTAGGATACACTCTAGCAGGCGCTCATGGGATATCATACTCGAAGTGTGGAATAACTTCAATAGGCCACAACATCTCAAAGTAGCAATGCACCCCGCATTTCCCTCATCTAGGGCATCATCATCATCATGTTGTCGTTCTTTCCATATAACCATTTTTTACTAGATAAAACCTGCCAAAAACAACAAATGGGCTAGTTAAAACAACATTCAACCATTAAAATCATCAAATAACTTTTATTTTGGATTTCTCGTTTAGTTTTCCAACCTCATGGTCGACACCACCTATCCTCCATTTACACAGAGCACTTGCACCGCCCGAGTGAAACTGAACAGGGGCAGTTTTTATCTGGTATCACCTGTCCCATAAGGGGAAAGATACCCCTAAATCTAGAGCCAAAGAAAAAATAGAGATAATAAAATGAAAGGATAGGGCTCTAGCATCTACCTGTCTTTGACGGTGCTCGAAATGGACAGTCGATGCTCCTGTAATCTCCGGCTGAAGATCTGGCTCCAAAAGTATCCCAAATGCTCTCACAAATTGGTAAATAGTAAAATGACTTGTTTTTACTATTTAATTGGATTTTAAATATATTTTTAGTATTTTTCACATTATTATTAATATTTTAAATCATTTTGATATGGAAACATCCTTTAATATAGTTTATAAAATTATGTATTCGAATGTTTCAGAGACTAATTGAATTTTTGAGTCTTGCAAGGATGAAAAGATGAACAGTAGTGTCTATGGAGGAGTTTGTTCTTGACCTTTTTGTACTTCCAGAAAAAAAAAAGTCCTCGAGCATTTGTTTCGACATCATGCTCTTAGAACTCAGTATCAAAATTCCAAGTCCTTTTCCATTTTTTTCAAGCTTGTAAAAACTTCTCATCGTAAAAAGAGACCTAATGGAGTCTCCTTTAAACTCTTTTAGGGCTCCCTAAATATGAAAATATTGTCGAGTACTTGTCTGCTTCATACTCATAAAAGTATTTGAAGATTCATCTCTCCTACAGTAGGTTATCTCTTTTTTGGTTAGGACAGACTATTTGTGAGAAAAGAACACTCCAACCAATCATGACTGGAAGAGTTCTCTGGGGTATTATTTTATACTTTTTCGGGCCCTAGAGACTAAATTATACAAAAAAGGACACTTTGGATTTTTCTTTCGTCTTTGTTCAGACTCTCTAAACATGAACGATATTGATTTTGCTTTCATTGGACTTGTTAAACTAACACTTAGAGACCCATTTAGGGAACGAACCCCTCCTTTCTTAGGTTTGTGAAATATATGAGAATGGAATTGTCTTCGAACGAGCTAAAAAAAGTGTTTATTACCCTATTTGGACTCGTAAAAATTAAAAGAGGCACTCATCAATCAAGATGGGGAAATTAAGGGAAGGGAATCATTTTTCAAATCAGTGGCAGTTGTTTGTCACCTTTGAACATGGCACTTGTATGCATATCATTCAGTTAATTGGGTATTCAGCTGACTTACAAGTTGATCCACTTTCATGAGTCATGTCACTCCTTTGAGTTTTTGAAAATAATGCATTGTCCACTGTCGTATTGTGTTCTGCCTCGTTGAGTCAATGCTGCCATGTATTTTGTCATGCTGCCCGATGTTCAAAGGAAGTAAGAATTTTACCTCTATAGTTAAAATAGCCTTTGTGTCAGTACTTTTGAGTCAGTATTATCGTTACATTATCTACAACATTCCATAACTTTGTTATGATTTTATGTCATCGATGTGGGATTCATCATGGCCCTCCCTCGATGAGACTATTCCTGTCGACATCAGCTCATCATCTGGGAAATAGTCTTAGAAACAATTTTAGTACCTTTAGATCTATATGCCTCATTGACAGATTCTCTCACTTTCAACATAGGTTCACATGAATGACCTTTGTTTGAAATATTCCACTAGGTGTTTGACATCAAAACATCTATTCACACTTAGTAGATCATACTAGCGTACCTTGGGAATCATTGACATCAATGGTGATCTCCCTCGCACTTGTTAATGGTTCACATCATTGGTTGGTAATCAAGTGGTTTCTACCATGTTCGACTTCAGATCATTGTAATCACATGGATAGAATCATACTTTGTGGAAGACGACACAAAGACCTTGGGTATTTGTTATAAAGTGGTCATATATTTCTCCCCAGGTTGTGATGGAGTATATTGTATGAAGTACCAGCATTGATCGACATTTGTATGGTTGTGGCTATGCTCAAATTTTGCCTATATGGCATAGATCTATGTTGTATGTCTGGTAGCTATTTAAAAATTTGAGCCCTCTACCACATGGATCTACGCTATATTATATTAGCCATGTTTGTTTATCTCTCCCATGGATCTGCCTTGTATTCGTCTGCAGCCATGGTGAAGACACATTTTCTCATGAGTCAAAATTATTGATGTATTGCATATTCCTGGTTGATGTTGATCTCCGATCAAGCTGGTTCTTGCCTCAAAATGATAACTTTCTCTATCAAATCTCTCGCCTATCATATCCCTCTATCCTCATGCTTTGGGGGGGCATTTTGTTACACCTAAATCTCATCATCAGCATGTGATAAGATCCTAAACATGCATGTTTTCCCTCATTCCCAAATATTGAAGTGAAAACATTGATCCAAATGTCAAACTTGCATATAAACACCAAGCACCACTTCTACCCTTAAGCCTAGGTGCGATACCTTCTTTAGTACCACCTGAGTTGTGTTGAATATAGGCAGTGGAACCTTCTTTACTCTTTGTTTGAAGAGAATTTTTGACCTAGAACCACTCTGTCATCAAGGAGAAGGAGTGGTTCCCTTAGTAAAAATTGAAAAAGAGAGACTTCACGAAGCTTCTAGATCAAAGCTTCGTGGCAGGCCTTATCCCTATTCACTTGGGTTAGTTGATCTTGAGATCCCTCCTTTGGGGATCTCCTATCCACCTCACCCACCAAAATCTCAACCATATCTATCCATTTGATGCCTATAAAAATAGGCTCATACCCCAAGGTTGAGGGAAGAGCAAAGTAATGCTACCATTTTGACATTCTGGCCTGATCCATTAGAGTGAGCATAGAGGAGCAAGTTGGAACTATTGGGGATAATACATAAGTTTTGTGGAGGAGTGCATCAACACTAAGGAAAAGGTTGTAAAATCTTTCATTATTTATCAATCCAAAGTTGGTTCCTTTCCCATATACTTGTTACGTGTAATCTTGCATGTTTATTATTGGATTCCTTAGTCACCAATTTAGATCTATAGATCATGTTCTGGTACTTTTGATCTTTTGTGTTTGATGTGTTTATGTAGGTATTTTCTTGGAGATATTTATCCATAGGTGAATAGCCACATCATTCCATCAAAGATTGTATTCCAAGTGTCTATAGTTTCTAGGAGAAGTCTTCCAACTCTATTCTAAATTATTTGTTCTGGATTTGAACCATTCGGAACAATGGAACAACTTATGTCCACAGAAGGTGCAAAATTCCTGACAATAGGTAGTTGGTAGCAGACCCATGTCCATGCCTCACATTTCCACCACAATCGTGGCTAGCGGCCCCAGCACCACTATAAACGTTGTGGTGAGTCCGCAACCCATTAGTGGCAAGCCCACACCAACCCCCATCCCTACCACTATACCACCTTTCATACCTTGTGTAAGTGGCCCTGTCATTCCCATGGTACCACCCTTCATACTTGGGGGTATTGGCCTTGTTGTTACCATAGTACCACCTCTCATACCTGGGGGCAGTGGCCATTCCACCACTATCCTCACTATCCTCATCATGAGAAGTCAACTTCAGGTACCCCTAGTCATGCAAGGACATCACACCCTTGCAAACTCCAGTTCCATCACCAATCCCTCCCACACTAGCCTTGGGTCTAATCTCCCATTCATGGCACACCTCAACTTGCCTGATTTGGCTATATTAACAAATGAATCAATCTGCCACCAAACCCATTGGAATCTTATGCCAACTAAACTTTCATCAGACATTCAAAAGTTTGAAGTGAAGGTATGGGAGTGCCCCCAAAACATATCATGATGTTTCATCTGTGGTGCTCATCAAACAACATTATGGATTATTTGATCAAACTTAGGTTGTTCTAGCGTACCATCACAAGCGCCATAACCAAGTGGTACAATGAGCTTCCTTAAGTCGCCTGCCCAAGATTCAACTCTTTATCCTTCATGTTCCTATAGTATTTCCAACTCCCCATCTGCTATGATGAGGGCATGGAGATACTCTTATATTTCCTCCAAAACATGACGAATCACATAAATGACCACATCCACGAATGGCGGTGATGCTATAGCTTGTGCAATATTTAGTTGGAAGACATGATCTTCCCTAATTGGTTTTTTAAATACCTTGCTACCACCCATAGCCAAGGACATTGCCTCTGAGAACCCCCAATTCAAGGAAGAGGCCATATTGAAGGCACATCAACTTGGCTTGACCTATACTAAAGTAAGATACCTTTACACCATTCTTCCTGACACTCCTTGTGTCGTTACCTCTCACCACGACGTACCAAGGGTATCCCATGCCACGGATGGCATCATAGGTTTTGTTTCTCAACATCCATAGTGTTGTGTGACACCTCCTGTTGGAGCAGGGTCCCGCAGCTACAGAAGAAGCTACTAGTTTTGGCGGAAAGATATAAGTTTTGGCGGAAAGAAGACAGGGCAAAGCTACGACGCCGTAGCACGTTTCCAGCTGGAGAGCAGAGACGGAAACCATGAATTTTGGGATAGAAAAGTCAAGAAGGCAACGGTACCCGAGCGACCGAGAGAAGAAAGCTCAACCACTGCATTGAAGGCAGCGGTGGAAGACAGGAGGGCTCAGCGACCCTCATAAAGAAGAAGGAGCAATGAGGCTCAAGCATTGAAGGCGAAGGACAGAAAGAGAAGCGGTGCATAGTACCCATGGTTAGTGCCAGGAAGCATGGAAGACTGCAGAGAGCTGTGGTGTGACGGGAAGTGGCTACCTCAAGGACAGAGAGGACCGACTGTCACTAATTAGGGTTTGGGTTACTGTTGGGACAGACCCACAGTGTTGTAATGGCGAGACCTTCGGGCCGCCTATAAAATCTTGTATTTTGTATTGTAAAGGGTTGGTGGGTTGGTTGGTTGATTCATAGGATTGAGTTGTTAGTTGGTCAGTTGATTATTTTTGTAGACTCAGGAGTTAGTCAGACAGACTGTGTTGTAACGATCCAGACACCTAGCTTGTCTGTGAGTCATTTGAGTCTGTATGTAACCATCCACAGAGAGAAGAGAGGGAAGGATATATTGAAAGAAAGGCAATATAGAGATAGAAGTAGGCCAAATATCTAGAAGAGATCTCGCGCTGCATATGCAGTGCAACAGACTATGCTAACTTCCCTCAAGATATATAATAGAAGCACAATTTGGTGGACGTAGCTCCCATCCTGGGGGTGAACCACGTTAAATCTGCGTGTTATGTGTTGCATGAATGTGTTTGTATTTGCTTATTGTTACTGGTTATTATGCATGTAATGTTAGTTGCAGTAAGTGAATGTATGTATTGTTAAGCTCATGATAATACAAGAAGATAGAGATAAGTTGAAGTATTTTAGTAAGCTTCTTAAAAAATCCTTTACGTCTGTTCCTAATGACCACTTAATCATAGTATAACTTCTGGAAAGTAGAGTTTCGCACACCGGCACAGTCAACGCTAAGAGCGCAAAGTCGCGAGTGGTAAGATATCGCAGAGAGGCGACATCGCACCGGCAGAGGAGCTGCAGTACATGATACTGTGAGCTGAGGGATTAGCATTGAGGAGAGGGTTGGTGTTCCGCGGTGCGCAGGGATTCGATAAGGTTGGAAATATTGTGAGTAAGTGGAAGTTGTGCGGCGCGGGAAGAAACAGTGCGACTTGCGTGTGGGTAAGAATCGCACGGATAAAAGTGCTGCGAGTAGAAGGGGACGTGCGATGCGCAGAGATAGCTGACGCGTGAATCATAGGAGTAAGGAAAGAGACGTAGGATGCGCAGAACCTGGTCCAAGACACTTGATTCTTGGCCAACCCATTAGATTCACTTCGGGTGAGACTTCAGATCACTTCGCGGTCTGTCGCCGAAAGGGCCAGTGAGTTAGGGGTGTTGTTGATTGATTATAGTAAACTTGGGTCTGCACATGCAATCAACACCTCCTATAATGCCACCACACCCAAGCAATGCCCAAATAATTACACAACCAAGACAAGTGCCCAATTACGTAAGAGTGATGGCTCATTCGGGAGACACAACCTCCTATGAACAACCCGCACCACAACAACATGCCCACACACCAAATTGGCTGGCATAACTGTATTTAGGACTAATCACCAGATTCGTAGCCCCTCTAGCTCCTCCAGTATACTATGCACCACTTATGCAAGCCTCCCCGACCCCCACCCCAGCTCCGCCAACACCCATGGGGAAATTTTTTGCTTAATAAAACCTTCCCAACCAACTTTCCCCCAATAACCAACAAGGGAAAGAGAGAAAAAACTGAGCTAGGAATTGAGGTAACAACCAGCCACAAGGAGGAGGCCAATATCCAAATCCTCCCAACAACATCAGAGTGAACCAGTCGGCCCAGAATCCCCAACAACCTAACCCACGTAGACTAAATGCTCCATTATAGACCAACCAACCATGCAAACTATGTGACATCTATGGTCATTATATGCATGAATGCCCCCTCATGGGTCACGCTATGTCAAAACCCCAAAATTTCGAAAAAATTTAAAACTTTTAAAATAACATATAATCACACTAAAAGCAGTTGTTAACTGGTTGATTAGTTTATGCTAATTAAAATGTAGCTGAATAGTTATTTAAATACTCTGTGCTTTGAAAAACATTTTTCTTTTTAGATACTAATTACTTTTCTGTTTGCGACATAAGGTGGTTTGTCGTAAAGGGCTGGGCTTACTTAGCTTTCGAGCTAACGCAGTCGTTTCCTTCTATTACAGGTTTACAGGTAAGAAGTATGGTTCGATGCTAACCAGTATTTGAAGTTACAGTTTAGATTTCTGTATTCAAATTGTTTGGTAAATGCTTATACATGCTAGACAAAAATATCATGCTTCTCAAGGTAATAAATTGTTATTTCTGCTATATTTTCCTTTGGAATTTAATATCAAAAGGAATGCATTTTTCACATACAAACAGTAGAAGACTATACCATACAGGTTCATGAGGTTTAGCATATTTCTTAGTACGAAAACTATAATTGTTCATCCTGAAGATAAGTATAAGAACTTCATATAAATTTACATACATCAATGAGTAGATGGGTTATCTTCCTCTTTTGGAAATCCAAAATAGTTGGCGTAGAGATGGTAAACTATGACCACTTAAACAATTACTATAACTACTATCCTATGACTCTTTATTTTATAACCATTCCAGGCTTGAGTACACAATACTATGGATTAAACCATATATAGCATGCCCTAGCTATATTCATTGGACTCAATCTACAAATAACATGTAACCTGCAAATATGTAACTAATATTTTCATGACATATAATAAACAATATATACTTTACACTAAGTATATGCATCGTGCTAATGAATAAACCATATAAACAATGGACTATACTACAAACAGTAGGTGGTATGAAATATGTTAAACAAAAACATATTATATGATATGTATTTACCATGTACTAATGATTTACCATACGTAGCATGTAATCTATATATACATTGGACTAATGTTCGTGTTTTAAGATTTTATGCAGGTTAAACTAAGGTATGGAACCTCCTTTGGAACTTTACAGCAATGATTTGGTTGATATATAATCAACGGTCGTGGACTATGTATAATAGCCATCCTCATTCCAATTATTAAAAGTGGTACGTGGCTACTTGACAGCCATACCTTGGCGCTTTAATAGGGTGGACTGAACCCTAACACTTCATTTTATTTCACTCTTGGCCCATGGCCGCTCTGCAAATTATTCAGAACCACACCGCCGTTGTTTTTATCTCCAATGCATCTCATGGTGCTTCAGCTCCTCGCGAGCTCTGCCATTGCAAGTGAGGGTTGTTAGTTTGTGCATTCGCTGGTTGGTTGCCTTTATAAATTCGCCACTGTTTGGTTGCTCGGTTGTAATGACAGTCTTGTTTCTCTTAAGACTGCGAGGGTGAATATCTCTTCAGAAAAATGTGGCCAATGCTATCTGCAGGCTGTAAGTTAAAAGATAGAGCTGAACATTGTAGTCGTAGGGTTTGTACCTCTTTGTTGATTCGCTGGGTGTTCTCCTGTGCCTTTAAAGGTTAAAGAATTTAAGCCAGTCCTTCACCATCGATCTGGCAGGTTATCCATTTAGCTGGCCGAGACAATAAAATTGCAGAGAACCCAGGTAAGAGTTGTTTCTTAAGATGTAGAGTGATTAATGTTATTACACTTCTTGCATTATTGTAAACATAACTGACAGTCGACTTTAAACTGGTGATGCAGATGTCTACCTGCTACCCTCTCTGCTGCAACACCTAGAGCACCATGGTTTCAAATAGCGCAGGCCACGGTAAGCCTTGGTCCTTCCACGACTCATCTCCTTTGTCTGAAACCTTAAGAGGTTGCGCTGGCTGGTCGAAGTAGCCTTGGTTGTCCTCCATGCATTAAGGGTTATTTGTTTTATAGTTTTAGCTCTACGGGTTAAAACCCTGGCTCTTACGAGAGTCCTCCGGCTACGGCCGTGAATGTAAAGTTTTGGTTTTTAAATGCCGTAGGTTTTGTAAGCAAAATTACAGGCTGTAAGCGTTCACGTTACTACAGTGTTAATGTGTTTTTACAGGCCGTGAGCCTTGCATTTACTGTATCCTGTCCATTCTACAGGCTATATGCCTTTATATATGTATATATATTTCTGTTACAGTTATGGTTAATAACTAAAACAAGTTGCAGGTGTTCTGCGGTTTAAAAGTAAAAGGGTTGGGGTTTTTACCCTCGGTTACAAGAAATTTTTAAAACTGTTTCTCTCTCTCTTTTGCATTTATTCTTAATGCAGTAATGGAAGAATTGAGTAACAGAATACTTGCAGTGTTTTGTTTATTAACCCAGCCGTAAGGAAATTATTAATAATTCTTCCTTTTATTAAATAATTTTCTTAATAGTGAGACATTGGTCTCTTTAGGTTACTAATTTACCCTCGGTGGTATAAAATGTATTACTTCTTGTTTTAAATCTATTTAATAATATTAAACTTCAGGCCTAAACAGCCTTTAAAGTAGCCCTAAAGAATCATTGTCTTGTTTTTATATTTATTATTTATTTTACAATATAAAATAGATGTTTAGGGTTTAACCTTGTTTTACAGTTTATAAATAGTATTGTTTCCTGTTTTGTTATAATATAGTAATAATATTATTCTTTTGTATTTTATGAGTGAAATCTTTACCCTAATAAATAAACTCTTATATGAGCAAACCTGTTACTTACCTTTGATTTTATAGGCATCTGAGTTATTTAAATAAATAAAATTATTTTAGAGAGTTACTGTTAGGTTAAAATGCATGAGTTAATCTATGGATTGCTTATAATGTAATACCTTGTTTAAAAGGTAGGGTTTGCTTTTAACTTCAAATCTCTTTATAAAAAAAATAGTATTTTTACTTTTCTTCAATTATATTGGATATTGTATAACAGTGTTATTACAATAGTAATTTCTAAAATAAAATTAGTAATCTTACTCTTATTAGTAATCTTACTCTTAGTTGGATTTTTAAATTCTCTATTTGTTTTAACTTTAATTACTATTATAATAAATAGATTACTATTTATTATTTTCTTTATTCTTTATATATAAACTATTCTATCGATACTATGCTGTCAATTAGTTTAGTTCTTTAGTTGCAAATATTTTACTTAGGATTGTTCTATAAAAACAAAATACTGACCTACTTCCATTCAGATAACGAATGAGAAACTCTGTAATCCTATACAACTTAGTTTGAAACAAAAGAAATTAATTAGCATACGGAAAAGAAATAACATTATTAATACACCTTTTCTACAGTTCTAGATAGTCAATCCTAATTTATAAAACAGGTTTATTACTCGAGTTTATTTTGGTAAGAAAGCTATCCTAAACATAGGATAAAATATAAATAACAGTAAGAAATTTTTATTGATCTTTTACTTTCTAACCTACACAGTAAAGTTTAAAAGGAATGAATACACAACACTAAAAATTAACTTTTCTTTCTTTTTTTGTTCGTGTAAAATAACATATAAATTTGGAAAAGCACTTGAAACAGCTAGATAGGAACTCAGTTTAGAAGAATACTTCTTCTAACGCTGAGACACTGTGCTAGAGTACTATCTGGTGATACCAGATGTGGAAAAACACGGTGATTACTAACAAGTTTTTACTTCTGATAAACTGGGATACTAACTTTACTGCTACTAACTAATTACTCAAACATGTAAATTAACATAACATTCATCCATTAATACTCAGAAGAAGAAAAAAAAATAAAGAAATGAATGACAGAACCTGATTTAGCTGTGGACAACAACAGTAATGGGAGGCCGTTCCTCCCTACCAATTCCTGGAGAGCGCTCAAACAGCGACTTCTCAGGACCCCCGAGCTTGCTCTGGTCTCCCTGGCTGGAAATAGGTGTAGCAAATCAGATACCAGTCTTCAACTCAGTATTAACTCAGAACTATCAGTCAGTTCTCTCAGCCCATGGCTGTAAATAAGAATCAAGTTACTGCAGTAATCCACTCAAGAACACTTCCTTACTATTTTCCCTCTTTCCTCAATGAAATTCCTGAATAACATTCACCTGAATGAATTCTCTCTGGAATAATAAAATCTGAGTAGCCTCAACTCTCTTCATTGATTACTTTTTAAAGATTGCCTATGTCTTAGTTGGGTTAACTGTCATTTAATGAGCCACCTGCTCACATTCCACTTTCTTGGGGAATCATGACCCCAAATATAGGGAAGTTGCCACCTGCAACTTAGGAAGTGTTTGAGGATGCTGCCACTTGTCTTTTGCCTTTCCACCTAGTTCCATCCACCAGTTTGACCAGTAACCTCTTTTAACAGCTCTCCCATGCTATTGTCTCCATAATTTATTTATTATTAATAAAATACTCTGAATTACACTCCATAACTGTTGACTCTGCTGAGTCATCAATCCCTACTTAGGATTAAGTTTAACATAATGTCTCAGAAATATAATAAAACAAATTACATAATTTTATAAAATTGGGGTATGTGACATACACACCCCCTTAAAATGTAACATCGTCCTCGATGTTACTTATTCTTCTTCTTCAGGAACCTCCTGGAACAGATTCGGGTATGCTTCCCGCATCTTACTTTCCAGTTCCCAAGTAGCCTCTTCAGGACTAAGGTGCTTCCATTGCACCTTCAGTTGTCCAATTGTGCGGTTCCGCAGAGTAATCTCCCTCCTCCCGAGGATACAATCCGGTTCCACCAGAACTTCCCCTTCTGGTTCTACCTGTACAACGTTCCAGTCAATCACATGAGTAGCATCATGTACATAATTTTTCAGAACAGAAATATGAAAAACATTGTGCACTTTTAAATTAGGTGGTAACGCTAGCTGATATGCTACTTGACCAACTCTAGATAAAATTTCAAACGGACCACAATAACGTGGCGCTAATTTTGCACAACTCCCCAACCTTAGGGAGATCTTCTTTGGTCTTACCTTTATGAACACATGCTCACCCACCTAGAACTCTTTAGGAGTTCTTTTCAAATCTGCTTGGCTCTTTTGCCGATCCTGGGCAACCTTCAAGTTCTCCTGCACCTGTTTTACAATCTGTTCCATTTCTTTTAATAATTCGGGCCCCAACACTAATCTATCTACTGGATTATTCCAGGAGATTGGAGTGTTACATTTTCGCCCATACAGAATTTCAAAAGGGCTGAACTTAGCTGAAGATTGATAACTGTTATTGTATACAAATTCTGCTAAATGCAAATAATCCTCCCAATTACCAGGCTGATCCTTAACATACATTGTTAGCAGATCTTCCAACACTTGATTAACTCTTTCGGTCTATCCGTCTGTCTGAGGATGGAAAGAGATGCTGAAATTCAGAGTGGTGTTTAATCCCTTGAACAAGGATTTCCATAAATTCCCAGTGAATTTAGGATCCCTGTCTGAAATAATAACCTTCGGCACACCATGCAGCCAAAAAATCTGTTTTAAGAAAATGTCTGCTATATTTGCAGCCTTAAAGTGGTTTTAACAGGAATAAAATGTGCTGCTTTACTTAATTTATCCACTACCACCATAATTGAATCATTCTGATTTTGATTTCTGGGTAATCCCGTAATGAAATCTAAGCTGATTATTTCCCATTTCCAGTTAGGAATAGGCAAGGGCTGCAATAACCCAGCTGGATGTTGATGTTCTGTCTTTACTTGTTGACAGTCCAAACATCTAGCTATATACTCAGCTGCTTCAGATTTCATGTTAGGCCAGAAATAATCTTTTCTCAACATGGTGACAGTTTTCTGGTAGCCTGGATGCCTGGATGCCCTGAATAAGGGGTTTTATGCACTTCATCCAGAATCAGCAATTTAATTTTAGACACATTTGGCACATATAGTCTGTCCTTAAACTGTAAAAATCCATCTTTATTTAAACTATAACCTTTAGTTAAACTTTCTATGGGTTCTTCCTTAGCTATAGCTTGTAACTTTTGATAATTTTCATCCAATTTTATACTTTCAGTTAGCTGTTCATTTAAATCAGAATTATAAGTACTGATTGCTGTTGTAAAATTCAATTTTGCATTTCTGCTCAAAGCATCAGCTACTTTATTTTCTTTCCCTTTTATATGTTGAATTTCGAAATCGTATTCACTTAGGAAGGCTAGCCATCTGGCTTGCCTTGCATTTAGGTTAGGCTGATCTAAAAGGTATTTTAAACCCTTGTTATCAGTCATTAAAGTAAAATTTTTGCCTATTAAGTGGTGTCGCCACATTTTCAAGGCATGAATAACAGCAGCTAGCTCTAAATCGTAAGTGGCATAATTCTTTTCATGGATATTTAGCTTCCTGGACTCATAGGCAATGACATGCCCATCCTGAGTCAGTACTCCGCCTAGACCGTCATTACAAGCATCAGTGCAAACCACAAAATCCTTATTGGGATTCGCTATTCTTAAAATTGGTGTAGTTGTTAATAAATTTTTTAGTTTCTTAAAGCTTTCTTCGCATTTTAAGTTCCAATCGAACTTATTGCCTTTATTTTGCAAGGAAGTGATTGGGTTGGCTATCTTTGAAAAACCTTCTATGAACCTCCGGTAATAACCAGTGATCCCCATAAAAGACCTAACATCTGTTACGTCTTTAGGTACTGGCCAATCTTCAATTGCCCTGATCTTTTCAGGATCAACTGAAATCCCTTCCTTAGTCACCACGTGACCTAAGTACTGGATTTCATCCCTGAAGAAATCACACTTACTGAACTTTGCAAAGAGCCGTTGCTATTGCAGTTCTTGTAAGACTATCCGTAAATGTTCTTTATGTTCCTCTTCATTTTTAGAATAGATGAAGATGTCATCGATGAATACGACAACAAACTTGTCTAAATATTTATGCATTATGTTGTTCATTAGACACATAAAGACGGCTGGGGCATTAGTAAGCCCAAAGGGCATTACGACAAATTCGTAATGTCCATATTTAGTTCTAAAAGCTATCTTAAAAATGTCTTCTTCTTTTATTCTCACCTGATGATAGCCTGATCTCAGGTCTATCTTAGAGAACACCGTAGCTCTGCGCAGCTGATCAAATAGATCGTCTATGCGGGGCAATGGATACCTATTTTTAATTTTCATTTTATTAAGCTGACGGTAATCTATGCAGAGTCGCATAGTACCGTCTTTCTTTCTAACAAAAATTACTGGTGCTCCCCAAGGGGAAACACTAGGGCGAATATATTTCTTATCGATTAGTTCCTTTAACTGTGTTTTTAATTTGTTAAGTTCCAGAATGTTCATACGGTACAGAGCCTTCGAGCTAGGTACAGCACCTGGTACCAGCTCTATTGTGAAATCCAGTTCCCTCCTAGGAGGTAATCCTAGAATTTCCTCCGGAAAAACATCAATAAATTCATTTAATACCGGAATATTCTCTATTTTTATTTTATCTTTTTCAACATTATTTGCCTCATCTGTAATTATTACAACATAGGCCTTGCATCCTTTCTTGACTGCTCTTTTGAGCTGCAAGGCAGAGATCTGCCTCACCACAGTCTTCCTAGGAATTCCTTTAACTGTTACAGCCTGTTCATTATTATTTACACATGTAAACGTTTTATCAAAACAGTTTAACACTACCCTATGCTGTTCTAACCAGTCCATACCTATAAGTATGTCATAAGAACCAAGGGGTAGCACATTTAATTTAACAGCAGTTTTAAAACCCTTCATATCTAAAACACAATCTTTAACATAACAATTTACCTTCCTTTTTGCCCCTGTGGCTAGTTGAACCAGCCAAGAGTTATCAAATTTTTCAACATTCAGATGACACTTTTCTACTATCTGTGGTGAAATATAACTTAAGCTAGCACCTGGATCTATCAAAATAGTTACAGGAGTTTTGTTAACCATACCTGCTACTTCCACCATGGAAGTTTGGTACTCAGCTTGCCGATTTTCCAATGCTGCATTGATCCGGGGCATAGTCCTTGCAAAGTCTCCCACAGTCATTTCATCTTGGATAGTATGAATATTACTGTTTGGCTTCTTTCGATTCGGGTAAACTGAAGCATAATGTGGGCCATTGCACTCCCAACATTTAACAGGTTCCTTCCTTTCAAAATTTTTTGTAAAATTTCCATGATTGTTAGAAACCTCCTTGCTGCCCTTGAAGTTATTGGAGTTATTTAAAGCACCATTTTTGCTTCCCTAAAAGTTCTTGCCATTAGAATGGTTTCTGTTCTTGCTGTTCTTAAAAAATTTCTGGGGTATATACTCCTTTTTCTTAAATTCAGCCTGATTACCATTCTTTTTAGCCTTCCAATTGGCTATTCCTTCCTTCTTTTTGTTCTGTTCAAAACAGAAATTTGCTTTTCGCATAGCTTCTTCCAAAGTTTTGGGATTGTCATATTCGATTCTGTCTTTTATATGGTATGGCAGGCAACTGAGAAACCGCTGTACCTTCGGTTTCTCATCAACTAAATACGACACATACCTCAACAGACTTAAAAACTTGTTGTTTAAGTCTTTCATAGTCATGGACCCAAGCTTTAACTCATAAAACTCCTTGGCCCTTTCTTCATAGTACTGTTCAGACAGGAACTTCTTCTTGAAGTACCTTTTGAAAGTACTCCAATTGACCTCTTTTTCTTTAATCCCTTTAACCCTCTTCAAATCTTGCCACCATATATCTGCCTTCCCTGAAAGGTTATATATGGCCATTCTCGCCTTCAGCTGGTTTGAATAATTATAAATCTAAAAGTATTTTCTCATCACGGATAACCAGGATTCTGCCTCTTCTCCTTTTTCCATTTCTCCATTGAAAGTTGGGGGTTTTATTTTCTTGAACTCCCCAGAGATCTCTTCGTAAGGTCTGTACTTTTTCTTTCTTTTATAAACCTCTGCTTCGCTACTATCACTAGTAGAATAATAGCTTTGTTGTTCCTTAAGGCCTTCAGATGAGGAACTGTTATCAGATTTAGCTAATTTCATCTTTTTGGAACTTTTTGGATGACTAGCTTCTTCCGATTCAGACCTTCTATTTTTCCCTTCAGTCTGAAATTTCTCTATCAGAATTTGATTTAACTCCTCTTGAGTCTTCAGAATTCATTCATTATCCTTCTTGACTGATTCTAGTTCAGTATTTAACCCTTTTATGGTCTGCATTAACTCTGAGGAATGAACTGCCATATCCTCAATCATAGGTTCTCTGGACATCTGTCTGGTCTCAGTGTTTGGAGTTTCCTCTTCAGCATAATCTCTTAAGTTCTCCATACCTGCCTGTTAGATTCAGAAAAAAAATAATTTTCTGCTTTTCACATAAAACAAAGTAAAAATTAGTATATTATTTTACTGTTATGCAGAAAGTAATTGAGCCACATCAAGGCCTAGTGTTTGAACCATGCTCTGATACCACATGTCAAAACCCCAAAATTTCAAAAAAATTTAAAACTTTTAAAATAACATATAATCACACTAAAAGCAGTTGTTAACTGGTTGATTAGTTTATGCTAATTAAAATGTAGCTGAATAGTTATTTAAATACTCTGTACTTTGAAAAACATTTTTCTTTTTAGATACTAATTACTTTTCTGTTTGCGACATAAGGTGGTTTGTCGTAAAGGGCTGGGCTTACTTAGATTTCAAGCTAACGCAGCCGTTTCCTTCTATTACAAGTTTACAGGTAAGAAGTATGGTTCAATGCTAACCAGTCTTTGAAGTTACAGTTCAGATTTCTGTATTCAAATTGTTTGGTAAACGCTTATACATGCTAGACAAAAATATCATACTTCTCAAGGTAATAACTTGTTATTTTTGCTATATTTTCCTTTGGAATTTAATATCAAAAGGAATGCATTTTTCACAAACAAACAATAGAAGACTATACCATACAGGTTCATGAGGTTTAGTAGATTTCTTAGTACGAAAACTATAATTGTTCATCCTGAAGATAAGTATAAGAACTTCATATAAATTTACATACATCAATGAGTAGATGGGTTATCTTCTTCTTTTGGAAATCCAAAATAGTTGGCGTAGAGATGGTAAACTATGACCACTTAAACAATTACTATAACTACTATCCTATGACTCTTTATTTTATAACCATTCTAGGCTTGAGTACACAATACTATGGATTAAACCATATATAGCATGCCCTAGCTATATTCATTGGACTCGATCTACAAATAACATGTAACCTGCAAATATGTAACTAAGAATTTCATGACATATAATAAACAATATATACTATACACTAAGTATATGCATCGTGCTAATGAATAAACCATATAAACAATGGACTATACTACAAACAGTACGTGGTATGAAATATGTTAAACAAAAACATATTATGCGATATGTATTTACCATGTACTAATGATTTACCATACGTAGCATGTAATCTATATATACATTGGACTAATGTTCATGTTTTAATATTTTATGCAGGTTAAACTAAGGTATGGAACCTCCTTTGGAACTTTCCAGCAATGATTTGGTTGATATATAATCAACGGTCGTGGACTATGTATAATAGCCATCCTCATTCCAATTATTAAAAGTGGTACGTGGCTGCTTGATAGCCATACCTTGGCGCTTTAATAGGGTGGAATGAACCCTAACACTTCATTTTATTTCACTCTTGGCCCATGGCTGCTCTGCAAATTCTTCAAAACCACACCGCCGTTGTTTTTATCTCCAATGCATCTCCTGGTGCTTCAGCTCCTCGCGAGCTCTGCCATTGCAAGTGAGGGTTGTTAGTTTGTGCATTCGCTGGTTGCTTGCCTTTATAAATTCGCCACTGTTTGGTTGCTTAGTTGTAATGACAGTCTTGTTTCTCTTAAGACTGCGAGGGTGAATATCTCTTCAGAAAAACGCGGCCAATGCTATCTGCAGGCTGTAAGTTAAAAGATAGAGCTAAACATTGCAGTCGTAGGGTTTGTACCTCTTTGTTGATTCACTGGGGGTTCTCCCGTGCCTTTAAAGGTTAAATAATTTAAGCCAGTCCTTCACCATCGATCTGGAAGGTTATCCATTTAGCTGGTCGAGACAATAAAATTGCAGAGAACCTAGGTAAGAGCTGTTTCTTAAGATGTAGAGTGATTAATGTTATTACACTTCTTGCATTATTGTAAACATAACTGACAGTCGACTTTAAACTGGTGATGCAGATGTCTACCTGCTACCCTCTCTACTGCAACTCCTGGAGCACCATGGTTTCAAATAGCGCAGGCCATGGTAAGCCTTGGTCCTTCCACGGCTCATCTCCTTTTTCTGAAACCTTAATAGGTTGCGCTAGCTAGTCGAAGCAGCCCTGGTTGTCCTCCATGCATTAAGGGTTATTTGTTTTATAGTTTTATCTCTACGGGTTAAAACCCTGGCTCTTACGAGAGTCCTCCGGCTACGGCTGTGAATGTAAAGTTTTGGTTTTTAAATGTCGTAGGTTTTGTAAGCAAAATTACAGGATGTAAGCCTTCGCGTTACTACAGTGTTAATGTGTTTTTACAGGCCGTGAGCCTTGCATTTACTATATCCTGTCCATTCTACAGGCTATACGCCTTTACATATGTATATATATTTCGGTTACAGTTATGTTTAATAACTAAAACAAGTTGCAGGTGTTCTGCGGTTTAAAAGTAAAAGGGTTAGTGTTTTTACCCTCGGTTACCAGAAATTTTTAAAACTGTTTCTCTCTCTTTTGCGTTTATTCTTAATGTAGTAATGGAATAATTGAGTAACAGAATACTTGCAGTGTTTTGTTTATTAACCCATCCGTAAGGAAATTATTAATAATTCTTCCTTTTATTAAATAATTTTCTTAATAGTGAGACATTGGTCTCTTTAGGTTACTAATTTACCCTCGGTGGTATAAAATGTATTACTTCTTGTTTTAAATATGTTTAATAATATTAAACTTCAGGCCTTAACAGCCTTTAAAGTAGCCCTAAAGAATCATTGTCTTGTTTTTATATTTATTATTTATTTTACAATATAAAATAGATGTTTAGGGTTTAACCTTGTTTTACAGTTTATAAATAGTATCGTTTCCTGTTTTGTTATGATATAGTAATAATATTATTCTTTTGTATTTTATGAGTGAAATATTTACCCTAATAAATAAACTCTTATATGAGCAAACCTGTTACTTACCTTTGATTTTATAGGCATCTGAGTTATTTAAATAAATAAAATTATTTTAGAGAGTTACTGTCAGGTTAAAATGCATGAGTTAATCTATGGATTGCTTATAATGTAATACCTTGTTTAAAAGGTAGGGTTTGATTTTAACTTCAAATCTCTTTATAAAAAAAATAGTATTTTTACTTTTCTTCAATTATATTGGATATTGTATAACAGTGTTATTACAATAGTAATTTCTAAAATAAAATTAGTAATCTTACTCTTAGTTGGATTTTTAAATTCTCTATTTGCTTTAACTTTAATTACTGTTATAATAAATAGATTACTATTTATTATTTTCTTTATTATTTATATATAAACTATTCTATCGATACCATGCTGTCAATTAGTTTAGTTCTTTAGTTGCAAATATTTTACTTAGGATTGTTCTATGAAAACAAAATACTGACCTACTTCCATTCAGATAACGAATGAGAAACTCTGTAATCCTATACAACTTTGTTTGAAACAAAAGAAATTAATTAACATACAGAAAAGAAATAACATTATTAATACACCTTTTCTACAGTTCTAGATAGTCAATCCTAATTTATAAAACAGGTTTATTACTCGAGTTTATTTTGGTAAGAAAGCTATCCTAAACATAGGATAAAATATAAATAACAGTAAGAAATTTTTATTGATCTTTTACTTTCTAACCTACACAGTAAAGTTTAAAAGGAATGAATACACAGCACTAAAAATTAACTTTTATTTCTTTTTCTGTTCGTGTAAAATAACATATAAATTTGGAAAAGCACTTGAAACAGCTAGATAGGAACTCAGTTCAGAAGAATACTTCTTCTAACGCTGAGACACTATGCTAGAGTACTATCTGGTGATACCAGATGCGGAAAAACATAGTGATTACTAACAAGTTTTTACTTCTGATAAACTGGGATACTAACTTTACTGCTAATAACTAATTACTCAAACATGTAAATTAACATAACATTCATCCATTAATACTCAGAAAAAAAAAACATAAAGAAATGAATGACAGAACCTGATTTAGCTGTGGACAACAACAGCAATGGGAGGCCGTTCCTCCCTACCAATTCCTGGAGAGCACTCAAACAACGACTTCTCAGGACCCCCGAGCTTGCTCTGGTCTCCCTGGTTGGAACTAGGTGCAGCAAATCAGATACCAGTATTCAACTCAGTATTAACTCAGAGCTATCAGTCAGTTGTCTCAGCCCATGGCTATAAATAAGAATCAAGTTACTGCAGCAATCCACTCAAGAACACTTCCTTACTGTTTTCCCTCTTTCCTCAATGAAATTCCTGAATAACATTCACCTGAATGAATTCTCTCTGGAATAATAAAATCTGAGCAGCCTCAGCTCTCTTCATTGAGTACTTTTTAAAGATTGCCTAGGTCTTAGTTGGGTTAACTGTCATTTAATGAGCCACCTTCTCACATTCCACTTTCTTGGGGAATCATGACCCCAAATATAGGGAAGTTGCCACCTGCAACTTAGGAAGTGTTTGAGGATGCTGCCACTTGTCTTTTGCCTTTCCACCTAGTTCCATCCACCAGTTTGAGCAGTAACCTCTTTTAACAGCTCTCCCATGCTGTTGTCTCCATAATTTATTTATTATTAATAAAATATTCTGAATTACACTCCATAACTGTTGACTCTGCTGAGTCATCAATCCCTACTTAGGATTAAGTTTAACATAATGTCTCAGAAATATAATAAAACAATTTACATAATTTTACAAAATTGGGGTATGTGACTCGCTAAGAAGGTTCTTCAGAATGAAGCTCAGCGTGGTACCAATGCAGAAGTTCAAGCTCAACCCAATCCAACACCACCAAGCCCTCCACCCATGGTCCTCCAGAACTCATTACCAATCCAAGGACTGGTAGCAACCACACCTACACCTACTCCTGTAGCTTCCACTGCACACCCACCTACAAAAACAAGTGTTCACCACCTTCTAGCCATGACAAATAAAGAGGTAAACTTGCAGACCAAGAAAAATTAGTATGGATCCACTATTGAAACCAATGACCCATCAACGAAATCCACATCCAACAAAACCAACATACCTCTTCACTTACCCCCATTCCCCCCGAATGGGGAAACCCAAGGACCACGACTCCTCCCCATGTGGCAGATTTCCAACAATGACATGGCTAGAGCTGCAATGAACTATATAATTGTTGATGACTTGGACCAGTCACCTACGGCTATGTCCACTCTAGAAGTGTTGAAAACATGCCCACCACAATGAAAAGAATTGTTGGCCACACTCAATTCCATAGATCCCTTTGAATCCAAATTGATTACATTCGATTTAGACAACGGAGAGCCCAGAATGCCATCGACCATTTCTTTCCATATTCCGATATCAATTTGGAATTTGGTCGTGCATCGATGTATTATTAATGAAGGGGAATCCACTTGTTTCATGTCGACATTGGTCTTGAAGAAACTCAGATCCCCTCTCCTCCAACATCCCACCACTACACTGCATGCCTATGATGGCCACCCCACAAAAGCTCAGGGCATCCTTCCACATGTCCGCATATCATTAGTTGGTAAAACGGTGCTGATCGAAATAGAAGTTGTTAACATGTAGTTGGATTATAACCTTCTGCTAGGAAGGAGTTACATGTATGCCATGAGATCCATGGCATCCACTATTTTCTGGCTTATGACATTCCCTCATGATGGGAATATTGTGATGGTGGACCAACTAGCGTACCACAATCCACAGGGGCCAACAACACCACCCAATATTATCCCTACTATTGATATTTCCTTCAAAAACACGACCACCCCCTCATTATTGGCGGTAGGTCCCTATTTGTTCACCGACACTTCCATGATGGCTTCCTTCCCCTTAGTACCACCTTGTAGAAGGAGCAAGTCGACGAAGTCGACTTGAACAAAGACCGACTTAGTCGATCAGCAGACTAAGTCGATGGTCCAACCAAGTCGGACGGCTGACTAAACTAGTTAATTAAGTCGGCTAAATAACAGTCGTGTCGGTTCACCGAACCGAGAGGTAGTTATGTTGTAACTATTTCCAAATTGTATATATTACACTGTTGAGCCAAGCAAAGAACTCAGTTCAGTTTTGTGCCTTGTATGAACTCATTGTGATAATATAATCTGTTCCTTTCTATCTATTCTTATCTCTTGTCTCTGTTTATATTTATGTATGTTTAGTATGTATTATTGGTAACCTTATGTGATCTGTGAGATTACAACATTGGTTCCGTTTCCGGTAGTACATGCCTAAGATATATGCTCACATATGATACCAGAGCAGGAGATCAAGGACTGGTGGGACCATAAAGTTGCGAACTACTTGCAAAATTACGCACGATGAAACAGATTAACAGTCGCAGAAGCCAAGGCAAGATTTTTCACGGAGATGCATGAGAAGTTTGTCGAATCAGTGCCACAACTGTTGAAGCAGCTTCTAGATGAGAAGACCGGACGCAACTAAAGAACAACAGTTGCTAGATAAACTATTCCGAGGAGGACGAACAAATCTGTCGGAGTGGTTTGAGAAAATCGACGATGACTTCTGTGAGGAGTGAGCGATCGAAGACAGGACGTCAGTGGAAACTGCCAAAGCACAATTCTACATAGATTTCACCGACCAATTCTTGTGCACCTTGCTGACCTTACTGTTCAAATTCCTGATCGAGAAAGGAGCAGGTCACATCGTCGAACCTAGACCACCACTATGCGAACAACCACCAAACACCAACTGGGCGGAAAAGTAGAGGAAGTGGGAGAAGTTTATTGCAGAAAGGGAGTGGGAATACTTCCTGAGCAAGTGATTCAAACTATTCGGGATTTCTAAAAAGCATCGGGTAGGCTATGGGGGGGTAGCTGGTCATGTGTCGAAGGTAGAGTATAGTGGATCCTGGTCGACCTAAAGCCGATAGCTATCACCAGTAATGAAAAGTCGACCGAAGGGAAATCGACGGTATAGTATTGTAGAAAAGTATGTCAGACATTAAGAAAATCGAAAGGGACGAAATACAATAGCGAAGGGAAGCCAGATGAGAAAGAGCAGCAGAGCTGCATCAAAGACAAAACCTTAGGGAGACCGACCGGGACGAGATTCTGCCAGAGTCGGGTCATGACCGACACAGAGAGGGTGTAGAAGAGGAGGTGGCCCCTAAGGAAGAAGAAGTGTGGATAGAGCAGCTTGAAGCTCTCCAAATTACTGTCCCTGACCAAGGAGTAACCCTTTCCCCAGTAAATCCACGTACCACAATACAGACTATTATTGAAGACGACCTCTGACTACGAGCTGGTGACATTACTATCTGGAGCCGACTAGGTGACGAACCATTCCTGGGATGACATCTTGTTATACACCGACCGCTCGAAGGAAATTGGGTGACCTTTCAAACGACACCATCCTTTCGGAGTATCCACTTGCTCTTACCGACACATGAAGGAGCACCCCCCCTGCCACATACAGCTTTCGAAGAAATCCAAGAGTCAGACCTGAGCTCGCAAAGCTCCAATGGACCATCGACAATACAAATCCACAACAATCCACTGTATGACACAAAATCGACCACCAACGGAGGCACAAGTTTCGTCGGCCAAAACTCCTCAGGCTCGACTATATCAACGACCCCACCTCTTTCACCACCAATCACAACCCCACCTCCGCCACCGTCAGATAGCAGTGACAGCGACTCAGACATGGGTCACGAAACTGCCCACATTCCTCTCTATGAGGGGGATGAAGACCCCAGACGACATTGGTTCATCTGCGAGTCCATCTGGGATGCAAACCAGGTGAAGGAAGAAGACCGATAGATGGCTCAGTTCACAGGAGCCTTACAAAAAAGGGCTCTGACCTGGTATATGACCTTTTCAGAACGACAACCCAGAGCAACAAAAGTTGAAATTAAAGCACAGTTCTTATCCTTTTTCAAGACCCCAGACGCTAAGCACTTGGCCGCTAAAAAGCTCAAGACAACGCAGCAAAAGCCAGGGGAAACTGTCCACGATTATGACAAACGCTGGAAGGACCTATTGAGCCAATTAGATTATGTTATTGATGAACAATTGCTAATTCAATGGTTTCTTGCAGGATTATCACAAAAAATTCATCGACACATCATTCTGGAAACCTTCAATATATATGAAGATGCGCTGACTAAATCTCTGCAGGTGGAAATGGATGAAGATATACCTGCCTATCCGACGGACCATAGGATAGAAGAACAGCTGGAAAGTGTACAGAAGTCCTTGAAAGAATTGTCCCTCAAAAATCATGAAATCTGGTGTACGAAATGTTCGACGGCCGGACACTCGAAAGACAATTGTCGAACTGACTACAGCCGACAAGATGTCTGATTTGTGCAAACTAAAGTCTTTTGCGATATTTGCCAGGAGACCGAAGATCATTCCACAAAGGAATGTGCGTTTAACATGAATAATGCAAAAGCTTCCTGGTGCGCCATTTGCGAGACAAAAAGTCACAATACGGCCGACTGTCAACTCAACCTCAAAAACAGACAAAACTATCAGGTCGTCTACCAGACAAATGCAGTGGCGCAGAGCAATGAGCAAAATAATACCAACAATCAGAACGGACAAGGGCACGATGGCCGACGATATGAACGTCGGTACGACAATCGATGACAAAGATATGAAGGAAGAGGTCGATTCATCGGGAATCGCGATATATGAAATCGTTGACCCACACAATGCTTCATCTGCTATAAAGAAGGGCACAGATGTGCAGACTGTCCGTACAAGGACAGAACTGACCTTACATTTTGTACGCATTGCGGGGTAGGTGATCATTCTCTGGAGGATTGTCCTACCATGTTAGAAAAGATCAATAATAAAAAGAATGTTAATGTCTTGTCTTGTGTGCAAAAGCATGATATATTAACTACTAAAAATCTGCATATTGTCACTCGCCAAGGCACAAAAACAGGGCCTGATAACCCCCAAATTAGTAAAATTAAAAACATAAATGGTTATCCGGATCCCCTGAAGGAAAAACAAACTTATCAAGAAGCCACACACATCTTTCAAGACATTGCACAGCAAGAAGACAGTCTTACCAGTCGACTTAGCACGACATAGCAATTAACTCATCTCATCCAAATAGACAAATCAGTTGCCCAATTCATTGACTTATTGCACACACTAAAAGATACCACAAGGGAAAAAAAAACTAAAAACATTTGTAGCTTAAACCAAAAGGATAAAAATGATGTCGACCCACTTGTCGACCTGGAAATCGAAGGATACCATGTTCGATAGGTAGTGCTCGATTTCAGGTCTCAAGTAAATATTATGACCAGGAATACATGGGAACAGATGGGTAAACCTCGACTCTATGAGTCAGGCATCTATCTCAAACTAGCCGACCAAGTTCTCATTGAACCCATTGGGGTTTGGAGAGATGTTGACACAACCATTAAGGGAATCTCGACCAAGGTTGATTTTGAAATTATCGACCTGAAGGAAGGTTCTAGCTCCTTCCCAGCCCTATTAGGTTG
>LPNX010309410.1:1770951-1810476 GCA_001517045.1 Pseudotsuga menziesii | reverse complement strand
AACATTGGAGAACATGGCCGACTTCAAAGTTTAGTGGAAACATTCACAGGTCAAGCAGCTAGATGGTGGGATACCCATCAGTCAAAACTACAGACCTAGACCACTGCTTCAACTTACTTTGTCGAACGATTCGGGGGGGAAAAGATAACACAGGAAGCCCAAATCCCTATCTTCACCCAAGGCCAAAATCTAGAAGACCACATTAGGACTTGTGAAAAAGAGTGGAGAAGACTTGGACATAAGGATGAAAGAGCCTAGCCACACTTGTTCCCATCAACCCTCGACGGCTTACCTAGTAAGTGGTATAAGATGGAAGAATCTAGGGGAGAAACCTTCTTCTTGCATGAACTAAAGGAAAATTTCATTAAATACTTTAAGTTCGAACCTCAAAATAAACACTTAGCCGCACCAGCAACACAAATCCAACACTTTCTCCAATCGACTGCAAAACTACCCTGTCAAAACCCTCATCAGATCCAGAACTGTAACATCATCCACACCGGATCAAAAGTCGAGTTGACCCGGTTACAGTTAGAAAATGAACACACCGAAGGCAAGAGATTCAGGTGGAAAACCAACCACGCTGAAACTACAAAACCTATCTATTCAATCCTAAGGGTCACGGCCAACGACAAACCAGACATCGACAGAATGACTACAGCCGACTTCCCTGCTACATTTTCACAATTCACAGAAGGAAGTCAACCGATCAACGAGACAAAAGCACCAAAGTGGTTAGATGCAAAGGTGAAAACTAAGGAGGTCGACATTTCAAATGACGACCGTCCCAAAATCGCAAAGATTGGTGACTACTGGAGTGAACAACAGACCGCCGAAATAGTGACTTTACTTAAAGAATTCCAGGATGTATTTGCCAGAGACTATAAAGACCTCAAAGGGTTAGTTCAGGAAATGGGTGAAATGAAAATAGATACGAAACCTGATGTCTGACCTATCAAGAAAAGACCTTATAAACTAGCTCACAAGTACAAGGAGATAGTTAAGAAGGAAATAGACAACATGTTAGCAGCAGGGATCATCTACCCTATAGACCAGTCAGAATGGGCAAGCCCCATGGTCGTTCAGCCTAAGAAACATGATGCGACCAGGTTAAGATATTGTGTCGACTTTAGGGAGCTCAACAAAGTCACACTCACAGATCCATTCCCCACACCTTATGCTGATGAAATCTTGAATGAAGTTGTAGGACATGAATGTTACTCCTTTACAGATGGATTTTCAGGCTACAATCAAGTACCCATAGCAAAAGAGGATCAGAAGAAAACAACCTTTGTATGTGAATTTTGATCCTTTGCCTGCAGAGTTATGCCCTTTGGTTTGAAGAATGCACCTGCAGTATTCTCTCGAATTGTTGTCAAAAAATTCCAAGAATATATCTATAAAACCATGGCAGTATACTTTGATGACTGGACAATCTACTCCACCCTGAAGGATCACTGCACATGGCTCAGGATTATGCTGGAAAGATGTCGACAGATACAACTTTCCCTGAATATTAAGAAATGTATCTTTATGACACCCATAGGCATACTCCTCAGACATATTGTCTGTAAGGAAGGCATCAAGGTCGACTTTGCTAAAATTAAAATCATCCTCGACCTGAAGCCCCCAATAAACCCTAAACATGTTCGGGTGTTATTGGGCCATACAGGATATTATAGGAAGTTCATACGACACTACTCAGACATTTCCTACCCCCTAGAAGAACTATTAAAGGATGATATAGAGTTTAAATGGACAGAAGAGTGCCAAATATCGTTTGACAAACTGAAAAGAAAATTGGTCGAAACCCCCATACTCAAATTCCCAAATTGGTCGACCAAATTTCATGTGCATATTGATGCATCTAGAATAGAAATAGGTGCAATACTGACACAACCAGGGGAGGATGGGATGGACTACCCTATCGTATACAGTAGTCAAAAACTAAATAAGGCTGAAAGAAACTATTCGACCACCGAAAGAGAAGCCCTAGGTATGGTCTTTGCACTTCAGAAGTATCGACATTACCTTCTAGCCAACCCCTTCATATTTTACACTAACCATCAAGCCTTGAAGTATCTTGTTAATAAACCCCTTCATCATGGAAGAATATGTCGATGGTTACTTCTTTTTCAAGAATTTGAGTTTGAAGTAGTGGTCCGACCGAGAAAGCTAAATGTCGGACCCGACCACCTATCACGTATCGACACAGGGGAGGAGCCGACTGGAATAGATGAAGACCTACCAGATGCCCACTTATTTTGTATAGAAGCAGTTCCAGAAGAACTCAAAGAAATTTCTCAGTTCCTAGAGACAGGCCAGGCACCAGAAGGTCTCAACACCAAGAAAAAGCAAATCTTAGCTATGAAGGCTGCCCCTTACAGCCTCATCAATGGATTTCTATACAAAATGGGGTTATATGACATTCTCAGATGATGTGTACTCAACCATGAATGAGACCAGATCATGCACGAAGCACACTATGGACCTGCAGGAGGACATTTCCAAGCAGACACAACTACCAAGAAAATCCAACAGTCAAGATTATGGTGGCCGACACTCCACAAAGATTGAAAAAATTTTGTTAGTCGATGTGACAGATGCCAACGACTTGGTCGACCTCTGCCGAGCACAGAAATTTCGTTGATATCTATAAACCCTAGTCTCACATTTGAAATCTGGGTTATAGACTTCATAGGACCATTTCCTATACCAGCAAGACGATCAGGTGCCAGATATATCATCACTGCAGTGGAGTATGTTACTAAATGGGCAGAAGCTGAACCTGTCGATACATGTTCAAGTGAGTTCGCAGCCAAATTTATATATGAAAACATCATCACCCGATTTGGATGTCCTCTGACATTGATCAGTGACAAAGGAACCCACTTCATTAACAAAACCATCAAACATCTGACCGACCAATTTCACATCGACCATCGATGAAGTACAACATATCACCCTCAGTCGAATGGTGCAATAGAAGCTTTCAATAAAACATTAACGAAAGGGTTAACTAAAATATGCAGTACCGACAAAGATGATTGGGATGAGAAAATCCCTATAGTCTTATGGGTATACAGGACAGCCTATAAGCGGTCGACCGACCAAACTCCCTTCCGACTAGTTTATGGACAAGAAGCAGTCGTCCCCCTACATTTCCGACAACAAACCCCTATTGTAGCTCAGCTACTACATGTCGATGTCGAACATGCAAGAGAGGATTGATTATTACAACTAAGTAAGCTGGAAGAACACAGACTTATGGCCATCCAACACCAGGATATTCAGAAACAACAACAGAAATCCTGGCACGACCGTAACATCAAAAATAAAAACTTGTCGGTCGGTGACCTTGCTTTACTCTATAATAGTAGAGTCAAAGGCAAACCAAAGAAACTACACACAGAGTGGATGGGACCCTATGTTGTCGAAGAGATACACCCCAATGGCTCAGTTTGACTCAAAACATTACAGGGCCTATTATTTCACAAGCTCGTCAATGGAGCCCGACTTAAACGGTATAAAAATAGGAAAAAAAAATCAAATAACAACCTTAACCATCAACCAAAACCTATAAAAAGACAGAAAAATTCCAAAAACCAAATAACCCATTCGACAACAAACCATGACAGCAACTCACTACCTCGACCATCGACATCACTACCATCAACCATCTTCGTCGACCAGTCAGGCCGACCGTTTTCACCCATGACACCGACCGTCGACCTCGAATGTCCCATCACGCATTGATGGCCTCGAGCGCCGAAACAAATCCTCCATTAAGTCGCACTCGAGTATTGCAGCTGGACTGTCAAGTCCACCATTAATACACCCATTTCGACACTCAACCCCATCCACTCCTATAAATAATGGACCGTCGAAAGTTCATTCACCACACCCATTTCCATCAGAGCACCTGCAATCTCAGTCGACCAAAACACAAGAATCCTGTCCAAAATCTGACCAATCCGACACAATGGCACCAAAACTAACCATAGCTGCGGCCAAGGCAAAGGAGTTGCAAGCTGAAGACACCCCCTTGCTCAACTGACTCAAGAACATCAAAAATGCGAAGGTCCAGGAGGGCCCATTTCAGAAACTCTGGCAAGAGATCTAAGAGTGGGCCTTTGTCGACAACTGAATGACACCGACCACTGAGAAAATATGGAACATCAGCATCTTCTAGTACCCTAACGCACCATTGATGGCCAGCTTCGGTGGGACGAAGGAGGCAGCGGTCAAATTTATCATCAGTCATTACCACAACGGCTGGTTTTATTTCGACCAACCGATAGACATCACCGGGGAGGTGATCTCCAAGCTTACGGGTCTGTCGAAAAAAGGCAGTCCTGTACCTCTCGACATCAAAGAAGGGTTGGTCCAGGAACTTACGGGCACACCCACTGGGAAAAACTCGAAGGGCTTGATGATAGGCCAAATTGCGACAAGGATGCCACAAATTGTGGCTAAAATCATCGTAGTTACCCTTACATTGGCCGGTCGAAGCAGCGACCTTAAACTGGAGATGCTGGAGGCCGTAGACACGATCGCCACAGACGGTCGAGTCTACCGATGGGGAGACTATGTCACCGACCTGGTAAAAACCATATGCGAGCACTGCCAAGAGGTCAGAGGTATCATCAAATTCCCATCCCTTATCATCTGGATTGTTATGTATCACATATGTCCGGAAGGCAGTCCAGTCTTCCGGGAGCCGACCAAGTTCGAAATGCACAGGTTCAAACCTTTCTCACAAAAGGGAACCCTGCATGAGCTGGCCCAGGGGAAAGTCTTTCTAGAAAACTGGTTCTAGCAGCTGAAGGTCCACACGATGAGGTGGAGGGTGCCCCATAACATCCAACGAAACCTCCCCGCTGAGTCTCACATCCAGTTGGAACTAGACCATACCTCAGTATGGTATATGCGTAGTCAAGACCCCAAAGCACAGGACCTCGACTACTACCCCACGGTCGACTATATTTTCTGTGAGTTGACCCGACAGAAAAAGACGAAGATACCAGTCCCAGAGGCTGCCAAATAGGTCGACTTCTCCACTATCGAGCCACTTACTGACCAAGAGAAGGAGGAGGACTACGAGCTTAATCTCTACATCAGTACATTTGTGTCGGAAGATACCTCGACTATGCCCACTAGTCAGGTGCACATCACTGTCAAACCTCCGACTGCAAAAATAGTCGACCCCCAGCCAACAGTACAACAACAGCCCACAGTGCCACAGACAACTCCACCGGCCCCAGTATCGGCTCCAGCAACAGTTGACCCAGCTCAGATACCTACAGGTGAAGTCGACGAAGCCGATCCTAAGTATGCTTTATCAAAGAGAATCATCAAGAAACTGGCTAAGGAGATAGCTGTCGCAAGGAAAAATCTCAAAGCCCAAAAATTACAACAAGGTAGGGGTAAGTGCAATCTTATCCTGGCCGACTCGTCTGATGAGGAAGAGGAACTCGCAGCCGCGGCCGTCAACATTGTTGAGGATGCCCGTGCCAATAAAGTGTCAGTCGAGGTTCAGTTTCAATGGTACGTCAACGTAGGCGCTCCAGAGGGTCGGCCAAAGAAAGAAAAAACTGGCCTGACAGCTGAAAATGTGGTCGACCTCGTGTCGACCCCTCCCCCCCCATCTCCGACCACCATAGTCAAAGAACAAGCACAAGTATAGCAGGATGATAGTCCCCCCTGGGGAATATCAACGCGCAATCCCGGAGGCACTCAGAGCCAAGGCTGCCCAAGACGCTGAGCTTAGAGCTTTCTTCGAGACACTTCCTGTACTGTTTAAGTCGGCCCAGAAAATACAGACAAAATCCCCTCTTTATGCAAGCAGAAAGCCTTATGCAACTGTTACGATGACATTCACCCACGACGAACAGGGTGACGTAATAGGAAATTCAAAGTCTGTCACTGAACCACTCGACCAGGACGACCTACTCTCTACACCTTCGGAAGCAGGTATCTCTTCTGACAAAATTTCACCACATACTCCAGTTAAACTTTTGACCCCTGACCATACCCCCACTCCATCCCCAACACCACCATCATCCCAACCTCCTTCACCACCACCTTCACCGTCAAAATCTCCACCACCAGAACTACAGCCAAACCTAGCACAACCACCGTTACCTTCACAACCAGAAGCCGACATCCCACCTCCTCAAACAGAAAAACCCCCGTCCCCCATACCCCCTCAAGAAAAAGAAACACAACCATCTTCTATATCACCTAACCCACTAGAACAACCTTCGACCTCCAATCCACCAACTACAGACCCAACTTCCACTACTGCAGGTACCCATGAGCAAGCAACAGACAACTAGCAGCAGAAGAAACAACATCGTCCCAAACCCTCCACCATGCGGATAATCTTAAAAGATGCCAGTTCGTTGACCGACACAGAGGTCGGCCAACTCCTCAAAACTGTGGCTAAGGAGTCGAAGAAAAGGGCAGATCGGAAAACCAAGGAGCTGGTCGCCAAAAATGCAGAAGAAGTCGAGTTTCTCGGTAGATGCAGATCTCTAGCACAGATGGTGATCCTAGGCCCTCTCAAAGTCGACACAGATCGACCTATGGAAAGGGCATATCAGCTTTTTAAGGGCATGGTGTTGACCATCCAGACCCATCGTCGGGATACTAAAACAGAACAACAAGAGGAAACTGCCCGACTGCTCCTAACACAGCACACTGCCTTTTCGGAAGCTTACAAGGTCTTATAGGACCATATGGAGGAGTCCATTGTCACTGAGGAAGTACTACGAGACTGGCCTACCCATTATGGGCAGGTCTATCATCAGACCATGCAGACACGACAAGGCATTCAGGCCTTGGAAGGCTGAAAGTCAACAGAAGCAGAAATGAGGCAGACCATTGAAGAGCAGATTGTGATGGAGACCACCAAACTACAAAAGCTCAAATGAGAGGCTCATCAGTGGGTTCATCAATCCCTTCCAAACTTAGATAAGGTCGACAACATCTCTCCGCAGATGAAACGACTCCTCGACGCTGCAGAAGAACAAAACTAACTGTTGGGTCCCAACATGGAGCACATCGCAGAAAAGCCCATGGCCAAAAATATGTCGATACTATCAAGTCTAACTACTCTAACGATCGACATCCAGAAAGTACTGTAGACATGGACCGATTTCCAGCATCATCTAGCCATCACAACGGCGGCCATTGTCGAGGTATGCGTCCAGAAGAGACCGACTATTCGTCTGCACAGTCCACAGCCAGAGCAAAGTTGAAGGATTCGACAAAAAGTTCGTTTTGGTACCTCCCTGTTTCTTCGAGACGAAGAAACCTTTTGTTTGTGGGGGACATGTAGAAGGAGCAAGTCGACGAAGTTGACTTGAATGAAGACCGACTTAGTCGATCAGCCAACTAATTCGATGGTCCGACCAAGTCGGACGGCCGACTAAACTAGTTAATTAAGTCGGCTAACTAACAGTCGTGTCGGTTCACCGAACCGACACGTAGTTATGTTGTAACTGTTTCCAAATTGTATATATTAGGCTGTTGAACCAAGCAAAGAACTCAGTTCAGTTCTGTGCCTTGTATGAACTCATTGTGATAATATAATCTGTTCTTTTCTATCTGTTCTTATCTCTTGTCTCTGTTTATATTTATGTATGTTTAGTATGTATTCTTGGTAACCTTATGTGATCTGTGAGATTACAACACACCTCCACTAGCACCAAGCGATACTGCAGATTTGTGCATGCTCTCATCCAGCACCATTGCACCCAAACCCCAACCATAGATGTAGCTCCATCTGCAGATGTAGCCCCATCCTCATCTATAGACCCATCCGCAGCCATAGCCCCATCCATAGCTGCAGCCCAATATGCATCCACATCTCCATCCACAACCTCAACCCCATCCACAACCGCAACCCCAAATACAGTAACCATGGAATTATTGGGGCTCTCTCCTAGTCCATACAATTCCCTTTCTTTTCCCCCCATCTGACATTGTGAGTAAGCCAGTGATGGCTACTTTGAACTTACCAAATTTTACATTGGGGATTCCTATGTGGTACCTAGAACCACCTACTCAATCTCCGATTTCCCAAGTCGTGTTGACCCCCATTCAACCCATTGTAGTCGAAAGATGACCCATTGTAGTCGAAAGATGATCCCCTCTTATCCCACAAAAACCACCTTCTGCACCTACACCTGCATGCCTCACCTAAACAGGGATAGCAGCAAAAATGATAAAGCAGCAACTGAACCTCGACAGACTCCACCATGCAATGTGTGTGATGTACAGGGTCACGCAACCCAAAACTATCCAAAAATACCCATTATTCACACACACATGGATACAATAGAGAACGCTCTGGTAGTCTTCCTCCCAAATGGACCAACGACCAAGAACAAGTCTTTGAGGACAAACCATGCATGCACCCTTTGAGGATTGTATGGACATTATTCTCACCACTGCCAAAAATTGGTCAAGTTTTGAACAGTCCTGAGTAATATTCGAAAACATTCCAGTGAATCGAAGATCACTATTATTGAGGAAATCCACCCTCCGAATCCTCCCTCATATAGCATGACTATTTACATGATGCCCAGCTCCATGGACCCTCCTATCTTTCCAACCATTAATGATCCCTTGAATCTATCCCATCGTTTCTTTTGTAATGATAAGGAGATAATCAAAGCCTTAACCACTCCTAAATACCATTGGGACAACATGCACCACCACTCGTTCTTTATTCTTGAAGAACCTGTGTCTTTGTCTGATTAGTTTTCAGTTGAGACAAAGGATTGTATCCACAGGAAAGTTGACTGGTTCAAAGACCCCATTCCAAAACCTAATGCTTTTGAATAAGGGAACATGGCCAATATCTCACCTACCATCAAGATCAACATATCAACCAATCCAATGATCATTAAGGAGATCATGCTAGGGGCATCCTACTCCTCTGAAGAAGTTGCTTCCTACAAAGAGATTTTTCAAGAGTTTTGTGATGCCTTTTCTTGGTATTATACCGAGATTCCAGGGTTGGATCTGTCCATCGTTGAGCACCACATCAACACATGGCCTAATGTGACACCTGTTTTCCAAAAGAAATGGCCCATCTATCTTTCAAAAGCTGCTGCGGTCAAAGAAGAAAGTGAGAATCTGTGCACAAATGATTTCATTTATCCCATCACATACACCATTTTGGTTTTGCAACCATGTCCCTGTAAACAAAAAACAGTGCACCATCCATGTTTGTACAGACTTTCATGATTTTAATTTGGCTTGCCCCAAAGACAACTTCCCAACACCGTTCATTGACCAAATCATTGATGTGTGCACTGGACATGAGGTCTTTCCCTTCATGGATGAACTTTTTGGATATAACTAAATTTAGATTCTGAAGGAAGACCAATACAAAACCGCATTTACAACCCCATGGAGCACATTCTCCTACCAAGTAATTCCCTTTGGACTAAAGAATTTTGGAACGACCTTCCAGCACTAAATGGTGTATTTCTTCCATGACCTAGTGCACATTATACTAGTTTATCTAGATGACCTCACTGCTCAGTCACGGAAGCGAGCACAACACATAGGTGACTTGCGGCAAGTATTTTTCTATGTAACAAGTACAAAATCCACTTGAACCCCCTCAGGTGCATCTTTTGTCTCCTAGTGTTCCGTCTACTTGGGTTCATCATGTCCCACAAAGGGATAACAGTTGACCCTCTTAAAGCTCAATCTATTCTTGATCTCCCTTCACCATGAAATCTGTGCCAGTTGCAGAGTCTCCAAGGAAAGGCCAACTTCCTTCACCACTTTGTACCAGAAAATGCGATGAAATCCCCAAGGTTCTTGTGTCTACTCCATTCCAACATTCCATTCATTTGGGATCAATAGGTGTGAGAATCGTTTGATGCACTCAAACAAGCTCTGGCTTCTGCACCATTACTTTCTGCACCTGAATTCAACTGAGACTTCATCCTTTATGTGTTAGCCTCAGAAAATGCCATTTCTAGAGTTTTGATCTAGGAAGATGATGCTCATGAAGAGCATGTGATTTATTACATTATCTAGAAACTGACAGGTCCCCCTCTATGATATTCACCTGAGGAGAAAATGGCCCTCGTTGTTGTATTCTCGGTCAAGAAACTATGCCACTACATTATCGAAAACCATAACATCAACATATTTTTTCTCTTTTGGTTTTACACCATTCTTGGAATGAGTCTTACACATTTCTTCCTTAATTTCTCTAGATGGATTCTACCTCGCACTGCTGCACTGGATTTGCTGACGGAGCAAGCAAATGGTCTACAAATATTTCCTCGGCTGCATCGGTTCTCTATTCCCCGTCACATGAGTTGATCCATATTGATGGAATGTGTGTGGGAATCACAACCAACAACCAGGCTGGGTACGATGGCATCACTGGTCTCTTGGTCATCGCCCTCCAGTTTGGTATTCATCCCCTCGATGTCTTCTTAGACTCCCAGCTGCTTGTCTCTCAGTTGAATAACCGCTACTAGGTACGCAATCCCTTCCTTTTTAGAAAATTGCTGTAGACTAAACAGATGGTTAGAACATTTGAATCCATTACATTCACACATGTTCCTAGAAACCTTAATACTGTGGCAGATCAAATGGCTAATGATATTCTAGAATGGCATATTCATCACCACATATAGGGAGCATATAAAAAATGCATCATGCATCAACATATAATCATGCATACATATGTAACATACATGATCTAGGCATTTTTTCATCATAAAAGACTCATATAAAAACCATAAAAGCACATCCACGTGCGTCAAAAATATAAATATATAAATTGCATGCCATAATATGTCCTATACAAAATGAGAAGCTACACAAGATTTCTCGGTAAGAATATACATCACGATACAAAAAATCCTAACCGCACCTACGCACTAGGGGTAGCCCCATTGGCTGCTAATCAAAGCCAGACTCATCATCCCACTCCTTCGACTCTGTCCCCTCCTCAGATCCGTCCTCAACCTCCTCTTCCTCCTAGGATTACTCATCGTCGTCCATAGGAACATCTCCCTGTGCCACCGCCCATACATACTCAGCGACCACGAAAATCCTCTTCATCAAAGGAATTCACTTGCGGGGAGCCTGGTAACAGGTGACAATGAGGTCATCATCTAGATACTACCAACCATTATATGTGACCCCCTCTAGTAATCACTCCACATGCTTCCAAAAATCAACCACACGTTGTCGCCCCCTCCAGCAGCCCCCTGTGGGTGGCTCCAACCCCTACATTATACCCATCTGTCGTTGGTACCCAGATGGTGGTAGGAGACTAATATATGCACATGCACATAAGGATATCATTAGTCCCAGTATGCCAAATAACTACCAATAATACAAGTACTCCATATATGAATGTAAACACATAAACCATCATGTATACGTAGCATCTGGTCCCTAGGCATGGCCTAGAGGTCGGGGCATATATGGGTCCCCCTGATAATCCATCGTAGTATATGGGTAGTCCTTAACTACTACCAGGAGCTATCTCCACTAATTCAACAGCTCCTAAGTAAAGAAGCATCCCACTATGCCACCTCCCTCACGTACCATCATCTCACACTATTTGGACATCTGCAACTCTCGAGTCCCACCATCCCGCACTGCTACTTGCAACCAAAGGGTCGGAACCCTCTCAAAGAAGAAGGCACACAAGAAGAAAGCAAACCAGAAGTCCCCACCCATCAACTTGGCATGGTTAAGGGCATGCGAAACCCTAAATAAGTACATATGGGCCCATCCAAAATATGTGCCTCCCATAGCACTCTCCACCATCTGGAGCTGTCCCCCAGATATCTTGTGGTTCCCAAATGAACCCAAGATCTGAAGCACCATCGCTACAACTGCATGAGTCGAAAGACTCTCAATATAACACATCAAGATATATGAGCCCTGTACATACAAAGAGGCATAACATTTCCTCTCATAGATCTCCTCAAGCATCTCCCCATGCGAGAGCTTTGGCGCCAGATCACTAATCACCCCCAACATCGGGAGCCCAGTAAGGAAGTACACATCGCGCAACGTAATCTCGAGACACTGCCCCTATATAATTAAACACTCCCCCTGAACATCCCAGAAAATAATCAAGGTCTCAACCAGCAACCCCAAGGACTTCATCAGAGGAACTTGCATGTACTTGAGAATCGCACAATAGGAAAGCACATCCCATATGCCACCATCTTGGAGAGCATCTCTCCATAGGTTTTTGCAGTCTCACTCCGACCACACTAGTTGAGCCATCCTGCATGAGCACCAAACCTCTGTTAGCCATAGCTATCAACACAAACTCATCTGGGGGCTAGGTCACTGCTTGTTGACCAAAACCAATGACCAAGTCACCACTTTGGGCTAAGCATGAGCAATTAAGTCACCCTTTCAGTCCAAACATAAGAGACCTCAAGTCGCACCTTTCTGCCCGACAAGAGAGACCCATGCGCTTATGTACGACTAGAAAGAGAAACCCAGTCACTGGTTTGGCCTCGAAATGAGTGACCCAATGTGAAGAATCCCTAGTAGGGAATCTCAGGCCCTAGGGTGAGAAAAACAAAAAAACAACCACTGAAAAAGATGATTTTTGCATGTACTCTTACCTGCAAGTCACGACTCGAAAAATCATCGATCGAAACAAAAGAAATCAGCACATAAACTTTTTGGACCCTCCTCTCCAAATCAGCACTGAATAGTGACAATGACCCTTTTTCATGTGGTCCCCATCTTGTTTATAGGGCTCATTAGGTCTATTTTTCTTTCGAGCACCATAGAACCATGTGAAGTCCATTTGGGACGTCGTTCATAGCATTGGTTTTAGTTTTCCTCCCTCTATCTTTTTATGAGACCATTGTCTCATGTTTAATAGTTTATGTTTTGGAACATTACATGGAAGTCATATCATTTTGCATGTATTTGGCACATAACCGTCTTCATACTTGTACTCGTCACCCTCTCATTTGAGTAATCAGTATGTAGTATAATACGTCCACCCCAAGGTTGTACTGAATGTTTACACATAATTTTTTGGACCTTTCTCCAGAAGTCACCTCGAATTTTGGGCCTTCCCATGAATCTTCCGGTGCATATATTGGCATGTTCAAGAGCCATCCACTCCATCAATGCTACACTGTGGGTCACATTTGACTGCCTTTCACTGTCCCCCCATGAGACACTATCATTTCCCCCTAGCTTGGTTGACCATAATGGAGTTTTTGTTAAACTCTTTTTTGACTCCTAAATGGATGAAAAGATCGTCGAGCCCATTTGCTTCCTTTCCTACTTGTCAAAGAATTGGAAAGGCCATCTACACAATCTTGTTTATCTTCTTTTGTGAAATGTATAGACTACCATATGAAAAGGACCACCTCGGCACACTCAAGCCAGGAACATTTCCCTTTGCATCATTTTATATTTTCTCCGGGTTTAGGACCAAACTCTTTGAAAATTATCATCATGGGTTGTCTTTAATCTCTTTTCCATCCTTCTTATCAAGAAAATATCATCGAGCAAACTTGGATTCATTCATGCCCATAAAATTATTTGAATAATAGTCGATTCAGTACAAGTTTAACCTTTTCCATCCTGATTGGACTACCAATGGTAAAGAAGTCTCCCATCTCCTAAAAAGGATGGGCGAGCTCTCCTATGTACACTTTTATCCCTTTTCAGGAATTGGAGACTATCAATGAAAAATAGACCTCATTGGAGTCTTCTTCATGTTTTCATACTCTCTAAAAATTAAATTACCATTGAGCATTTACTTTCTTGGGCTTGCTAAAAATCCACGAGATCATGCCAGAATGGTGTCTTTAGAAACCACCCTACATGTTACAGTTTGGTAGGATTCCTCCTTTTTGGGTCACCTTTGTTTAGGGTATTCTATGATGCATCTTCATTGGATCCCATGAATATCAAACATATTATCTACACCACCCCATGTATCTCCCATATGCAATTACATTCCCAGTATAACAACTATGATCCCCCTCCCTTGAGTTAGTTTCATTTGTTTCCAGGCCATCCCTGCTGTCATACTCTAAACAGATGAAGTTTGAGTCCCTCGTACTCCTCCTTCCAATGTCCCCCCATTCAGTGTGTTAGTCCCCATATTGCCTCACATCTTTGGTTATTACCCCCATGCTTCTAGTCAAAGAAACATCATTGCCTTGGTATGTTGTAGGTCTCTGTCTGTCTATGAAAACACATCTATTCCAGAGGATAGAGCCAGAGGTCCATGTATCCTAGTTTCATTAGCCCCATTGATGAGTTCCTTGTACCACTTGAGAGGAGTCCTTAGTTCCTCTCGATATGGTTGTGTCTCACGTGCTCAACTTTAGCTACATCATTGCACCATTGAGATTCATACAAGGTATTTGTCCATGTAGTAGTTGGTTGAATACCCCAGTTGTCACCTAACTCTAGAACATTGGTGAAGCTATTAAGGGACCTGGAAAGGTTCGTGTCCCTTGTGATTTCTGGGTTGCATTGGATATAGTGGATAGGATCCCCAGACTAGTTCTTCTGTATAGAATCATGATTGATGTGGCTTGTACCTCAGATACTGTAACTCTCTATCAGTGAGTTCTTACAGTGATGTTAAACTTCTAGATCCAGTAGGTCATTAGTTGTGAAGATATTACATTCCATGAGAATGCCTTGAGTTCGATGTATCATTTCTTCATATCAGTATTGTATTGAGCCTCTCATTGAGGCCACCATTATGTAACAATATTTGTACATGATCGGATCTTGTGTTCGGGAACCTTGATCGCATTATTCTTTTTGACATTGTTATGAGCATGGGTATTCCTGCCTCATCCATATGCATGTCACATATTCTTTGTATCTCACCCATTGATGGGAACAAACATTAATACAAAACAAAAATCCACCATGTCCCAAATTAGGAAGCATCGCTTCTTCATAGGTCTCTCCACAATCCCTGATCCAATGATGTCTGTCGGTCATACGATGGGCTCCTTCCCTCACACATCAAGGGGCATCTGTTAACGCAAAAAAATTCTCATATAGACTACACCCTGTAAATACATCCATTTCCAAACCCATTCTACCCCTACACCCATTTAATCTATGTTTTTCTCTCAAAATCTCGAAAAATACCCTCAACGGGATTAAAATCCCACAAAAGAGCTTAAAAAGCTCAAAAAGGAGCTAAAAAACTTAAAAAGATGGTTAAAGCCCCAAAAGGGGTATAAAACCCCTAAAATGGATTAAAAACCCCAAAAGGAGCTAACAAATAAGTGAAAAGGGCTTAAAACCCTAGGTAGGGCCCAAAACCCTAACCAAGGGCTAAAAACCCTAAAAAGTTGAGAAAAACTGTAAATAGAGGTGTAGGGGTCCCCATCACACACATGATTTCTCCCTCATGTTGTTATAATTCCTGCATGAGTTCCTTGAGATACCTTTCACTCTCAAGCTATTCATCCCCCACAACTCCATTTCCTCCATTTGGTCATTCCCTTGGTGTGTAGAGTTAAAATTCCACCCAATCCTAGCCTGTGGAGAGGCATCTTCTGAGTTTGGGCATGGTGGCCCTCTTTCAAACAAGATAGGAAGGTATATTGTTTCATCTTTGTTTGTTTAATTTGTATTCTGTAGATGTTTCATATTTGCTTTTATTTTCTAACAGTTTCTTGCATCTTGTCTTTTATCCATTAACTCTACCTTTTCGTCCTATAGACGAAAGGGAGGTGCTTCTACAGATAGCCAAGGTTTTTCCTTGTCTACACACCTAGTCTTGGATCTTCAGTTTCATTGGTTTCCAGAACATATCCCTCACCATAACACTTTAAGGTCTCGACAACAAAACCACTTGTTGGTTTTTCTCCATGTCACCCTTGTTCAGTCCCTTCTTGGTTAGCATAACAAAGCCCAATATATCAGCCTGACGAAGCGGAGATTAGCCGACAACACCTGTGACACAGATGTCATCTCACACGCAATATCTCAATCCTTATGGGTAACTACTAGAACCATTTTTCTGCAGTTTTGTGGTAGGGTTTTTTATTACTTTGGCTCTACACCAAGGTTTTCCAACGAAGACCGGGAAGGTGGGATACTTGTTTGCACAATACTTCAGCGCTGAGCTATGATTCAACCCTTATTTATGTTATTTCATGCAAACTCATGGTGAACAGATAACATAAGCATATTCATTACTATAATGTGGTATTCATACACTTATCCATCTATGACACAATAACCAATCAATCATTGAACACAACATTTATGCATTTAACTAAGCTACTCAACATTCACACATATACACATCATTTAAGGTGGAAACCCATCCGGGAAAAAAACACAAGGTGCTCTTCATTTTGCTTTGGCATGAGGAAATAGATGCACCTTTTCTTCTGCACACAACACTATAGACTCTGTTCAATATATTCTCTTATATATTTATGGAATGTTCCTCCCTCTCATGCTCTCTGGTTTTCTCTCTCTCTCTCTCACTCTACTCTACTCCTACTTAGTGATCCGCACACATTGTGGATTGACCCAACCTTCTCTAGATTTATGTTCACTCAGCTGTAGAACCACTACTTTGATGCACTTAGTGATCCAGATTCATTCACCAAAACTATCTATATTCCAAGAACCATCTAACCATAATGATCTATCTCTAGACTAGCTCAATCATATTTTCCAAGAGTATAGAGACTTACTCAAATTTTTTGTATAAGCTATTCATCTCAAAACCATCTAACTTAACTACAGCTTGGGTTCCTTCCTTTATAGTTCTATTACAGACTCTATACAACTCCCATACATGGTTGTTACAAACTCAATATTGACTCAATATAGACTCTAACAGACTCAGCTTCAGTTGTTATCCCATTCGACTTACTATCTTTAGCCCACGGGCTATCTTTCCTACTCTAGCAACAAATAACAAAAAATAACTATTGGTCTAACTTACAAAGATTCCCTTACACGTGTTGTTTCCACCAGCTCCAACCGAGCTCGTACCCATGATCGCTAAGGACTGTCGCTTTCTCATTGTTATGCCTTACTGTCACTTTCTGACCATTACCTTATCTACACGCCTACTTCTATCAATATTGTGCATGACATCTCGTATCTGGCTCCGTCCTTCCATCACAAATTTCTTATCTAGTGTAGCTTCCTTGTCCTGCACCTTCTCTTTGTCTTCTTCTTCACTTTCCTTCTTCTGTCATAGCATCATTCGCTTTCCTTTGATGATGTTTCTTCTATCATAGCTCCTTCCTCTTCTCCTTTATACTCTTATTCTATACTTAGGAAAAATCCTACATGAATTCTACCCTTATGTCCTGAGTCCCAACATTAATCATCATTGTACTGTATGTGGATGACCTCTTGATCACAAGAAGCTCGAAGAAACAAATTTCCTCCTTGAAGGATGCAATGAACGATGACTTCTCTATGAATGATTCAGGATTGTTAAGCCAATTATTTGGGCTTGATGTTTCTCAATAAGATCTTGGAATCAAGGTACATCAGTCCAAGTATGCTTCAGATCCACTGAATAAGTTCAAAATGAAGGATTACAATCCAAGAAAGACTCCTTTCCTTTCAGGACTTAATCTTGAAGAAGCACAGTTAACTCCATTGGAAAACGACACCCTATATAGGAAACTGGTTGGTTGTCTTCTTTATTTGACTCATACTCTACCTGATATCTCTTATGCAGTGAGTGTTTCTTCAAGATACATGGATCAGCATAATGGCATCCAGGGTAGGAAAAAGAATCCTAAACTCTGTACAAAGAACAAAAACTCATGGGATTGACTATGTTGCACAATCCAGCCTAGAGTTAGCTGGTTTTACTTACTCTGATTGGGCAAGTGATAAAAATGATAGGAATTAAAATTTTGGATGTGTTTATGCTTGTAGATGGACCAATAATCTGGTAAAGTAAGAAACAAAGTGCAATTGCACATTCAAAATCTATAGAGGCAAAGTACATAGGAGCTGTGAATGCAGCTACTCAATGTTTTTGGTTGCAGGGAATACTTTGAGAGTTTGGGATTGAGTCAAAGACTTCTATATTCATCTATTGTGAAAACTAGAGTACCATTCAGATATCAAGTGATCCAGTACTAAGGAAGTGAACCAAACACATTGATATCCATATGCACTACATCAAAGGACTTGTGCATGATGGGGTCATTGGTCTGGAATATTGTGCATCATCTGAGCAAGTTGCAGACATCTTCACCAAAGTCTTTCCAGAGAGGAATTTCATCAATATTAATCCTTAACATGGGATATCTTGTCATGTTTTGAAGATATATTGAATACCATATTTCATACAGTTTTTATCATGTCCATGTTTGAGGGAGTATTTTCCCACTTGTGGTTTTGCCTCTTTTCCTTATTTTGTATGGACAAGTAGTATGGAAAGGGTGACTAAGCCTTGTTTCTAGGCCCTATATCTAGGATATTTTTCTGATATTGTACTTAAATTCAGTCTTAATATGGGTTTGTTTAATAATCAAAACCCATCCCAATACTTAGGATAAAATAATTAATCTCTTTTGATTAATTCGTAGGTGCTACACTAGCTAGTTTGCACCCAAACCCATTTCCAAAAATTCCTCATGGAGAAATTTAGAAATATCCTAGATATGATTCTACCAACAAAATAGGCTACCCAAAATGGATACTATGCATTATTTCTTTTTCTAGTCTTTATAGCTTTTCTATAGTTTTAAGCCAAAAAACTAAAGCTAGTTTTAAGGCAAAAGCTAAAGCTAGTTTTAAGGTAGACTGCCTTGTTTTTTGCTCCGACTGACCTCGTTTATTTTCCTCATCTAAAAGAGTGATAAATTAAAATTTCCATCACTTATGATATTTACATACTAATTCATCAAATTCATCAGCATCTTGACTGGTTTGGAAATTTCTTTATGCACCTATGGGGGATTTTGACTAGCTTAGTAAGCCTGCTTTTGTATAGATTCAAAAATCATCCTAAATATTTCAAATCCTTGGATTATCTATTGTATGAGAATCCTACATCTATTTAATTATGTCTGGTGTAAATTAATATCATCAATATTTTTTGGATTATCACATATTCAGTCTCCTTCTTGAGTGTTTATTGCATATTTTCAAGCAATTTTGTGAGTTCAATTGTTCTATGCTTGGGATAAATTTCCATGGATAGGGTTTTATTGTAGGATTCATGCAAAAAAATTTGTTGCATGATGGTTGTTTCAAAAGTTTTCAAGATATCATATGTCCATGAAAACACATCTTTATACTCTTTTCAAAGTTTAATCAAATCCTTTTCCTTATCTCGTGAACAATGAATCCCTATGTTGATAACTTGAGGGTTCTACTCATTTCCAATATTGACAGTTTTAAAATTGAGGTAAGAAATATGTGTCTTGCAGTTAGTGTTACCTTTGAATTTGTCCTACAATTCATAGTACTGTTCCATATTAATAACTGACTTAGGGATAATATTGGAAAGGAATATAGGTTTAGACAAAGAGTGGTCATGTTCAACCTCATCAATAGCTAGATCTTTAAAGGTATCCTAGGATGTAAAAAATTCCAAAATTTGTTGGTCATCATAAAAAACCTTCCAATTTGTAACATTATGAGGGATAGAAGGCCTGTACATTAATTCAATAGAAAAAGTGTTAGGGGACAAACCTTTAGGGGGAATGAGCTTGGATGCAGTATTAGATAACATATATGCATTGAATTTTTTGATCTAGGGATAGATTTAATATTAAAATCATTGAATGAACTAGTCATGTCCCTAACAATATTATGGTAACTAATCAAATGCAGTGATAAACAATGGATCTTGTTTCTTACCTGCTTTACAATAATTTCAGAGTCACCATAACATTCAATAACCTGAGTGCCTAAATCGATTACTTTCTTCAGTCCCTGTACAAGAGATTCATATGCAGCAATTTTATTAGGACACTCAAACTCCAGTTTGTAGGAAATCATCATTTTGGTGCATTTTGGATATATTAGTACATCTACACCAGTGCCATCTTTTGATTTACATCCATAAAAAAAAGTCCATGAATTTATATCTATTATAAATTTGGTATTCACATTATATACATTTTGAACAATAGAACCAGTAAATGGAACAACATTGCAATTATTAATTTCAAACAAATTATAAACATCCGCAACCAAAAAGGAATCAACAAGCAAATTCCCAAATAAATAATCAAATGTGTAATGTTTTATTCCTAAGCTAAAGAAAACAATAGGTTCACTGGGATTATTGAGGTCTATGACTCTCTGTTCATATAAGTTTCCCTTACAATCCTAATCTAGTTGGGTCTTCCATTGTAAGGTAGCCATAAATGGGACTTGAGTCAGTGGAAAAATATCCTTTGATCCTTTCTGACTATTCTATGCTAAAAAACATACCATAGGCATCAGGAATGTTAGAAATTATAATGTAAATAGTTTGATGAATCCTAGGGTCAACAGATATTGTCAAAAGAGCATTCTTTAATTCCCCTACCACCCTAACTCTCGATCTATCCAGTTGGACTATCTCAGTTGGACAGAGTTCCCAAGTTGCATTCAGTTTCTTATAGGCAGAGAATGGCATGACATTGGCTGAATCCCCTGAGTCTATCATACAATTATGGATGTTTCTATTGAATATTTCCAAAGTAAGTAAGAAAGGAGGGGTCGTTTTCATACTATGCTTCTGATTATAAGGATTTACACAAGTTTCCAAATTATTGTTATGAACTTCCCTATATTTATTCAAAATAATTCTCTTGGGTATATTTTCCCGCATAGAAGCTATTTTTAAAAGTTCAAACAATGAAATGATAGTTTTATACATTTTTAAATCAGCAATTAAATTATATTCAATATTAGGAATTACCTTTTCTTTTAGATTAGTTTTTTTACCTATATCAGGAGTGGATGTTGATGGTGGAGTTTCTTGCGAAGTTTGTCCTTTACTTCTATTGTTATAAGACTATTGTACATTGAATATATCTTCAAATTCATCTTCTTCTTCTGCCATTGGCAATTCTGAAAAATAGTTTATATTTTTAAGGTGTTGATCTTGTTCTTCATAAAGAGGTAGGGAATATTTAGCTTCTTCATAACTGTCCCTAGTGTCAATAAGAACAACTTGGGATCCAATAGATAGGGCCTTGAAAATAGAGTAACTCTCCTCAGAAGTCAATGTTTATTGAATGTTTTTGGGAGGTTTATTTTGAGGAGGTTGATAAGGTCTCCTAAAAGCTAGCATTTCCAAACCTCTATTATTTTCTTAGTTTCCAGTGTTAGTTATTTTGAGGTCCACCATGTCATTAGCAATTTTTTGTAGTAATTTCTTCATGTTTTCCATATTGAAAGGGTATTTAGTTTGGGTTGTGGGTTTGGATAAATTTTCCTACCTCCTACTATATGTAGAAGGTTTATTTGCTTGACAATATTGGTTATCTTTTAAGCAGAACATATCTTTCTTCATCGGGATGGCTTCAACAAAATCTTCCTGGAGAGTAGTCTTGCATGCTATTTTCACCAACATAGCAATGGGAGTAGGCAAACCCTTAATGTAGTAAGCAACCAATAATTCTTTCATAGGAAGAACATTTGTAGGAATACTATCCTTCAAGCAAGAGAACTTCTAATTGAATTCCTTAACCCTCTCCTTTCCCTTTATCCTCAAAGAGGACATATCCATAACCAAATATTGAGGAATGTTGTTATCTCCAAACTTCTGGAGAAACAAATTTTCAAATTCATCCCAAGAGTTGATGCACAATTCATGGATCCAGACTCTAGGGGAAAATACCATGTGGAAGCTTGTCCTTCAAAGGAATATGGGGAGAACCTACTCACTATGTATTCATGTACTATGTTCCTTAATCTAATGGCTTGCACAAAAGTCTTAATATGATCCTCAGCAGGTGATATTTCGCCAAGATTAAACCTAGTGATCCACTTCTCAATATTTTTTGGTAGCTTATGTTGTTGTCCAGGGCCAAAAACGACATCCTGATACAACTAGTGTATTTCGATTCGATCATCCTTTGGTGTTTATTTGTATGAAGAAGGGATTGAGGATGTATTACTATATGAAGACTCTTCAAATGGATATGAAGATGAGATAAGAGGTATAGGTGGTGGTCCACCAGATTGAATGTTGGGATGGGGACTATCTAGAAGATGATATGTCACTTCAAATAATGGATTATCTTGGACTTAAGGAAGTGATTCATGTTAAGGTTTTTATTGGTCAGTTTAGGAATTAACAAGCGAATTCTTAGTGGAAATAGGTTGGGATAAAAATTTCTGAGGTTCCAAGCTTCCTCAGCCCTATGTTCTATCCTAGAAGTGATTTCTTGAGTACTTTTTCTCACTTCGAGAATCAAAGGACCTCTAGGAGGCAAGAAAAATATGATCTCAGGTATTATGTTGACTTGTTCAAAGACATTGGTAGTAAGGAATGTGGTTTGGTTCTATGTTGGTTGTACAATTGATGTACATGCTTGGGATTGGGTCCTTGTAACAACCGGTGATCTAGATGGAGGAGGTTTTCTAGTTCTTTGTTTAGGCATGGTTAATCATGTCCCTCCTTCTAGTGCCATTTGTTGATGGCCCAAAGTTGTAGTTGTTGGAAAACTACAAGGAAATAAACAGGAGGAAAAAATCCAACCTGGAGGTCTTCAAATAATCCCATGCAGAGATGGTTTTATCCCCAACTTGTTTGGGATAATCGACTCCTATGTATATAATTCCTCCACTGGAACAAGGTGTCCATATCCGAATGGATCTTCTCTTCCTCTATGGAATATTTGGAAATGTTTTAAGGTAATAGTGAACTAAACTATCAGTAAACTGAAACAACAAGTGCAAGTAATTTATCGTAGAACAATTAAATCTATTATTTATGAAAAAAAGTTAATCCAATGTATAGAAATATAAATGATATTTGTTTGTTTCCAACATCGAATATAACTAAAACAATTAAAATTGAATTTTTATATTCAAAGGAATTAAGTGTATAATTGTTCTAACAGAATAATACTAATTCAAAAATCAGCATTTGTAGGGGTGATTGTTCATTATTTGCATTTGATAATATATGAATTAAATAAAGAAATATACTTAATGCATAAACAACATAGTAAGTTTGTAATGATAAATCAATACATTAATTATTGTGTTTGATAATAAAGCAACATATAATCAAGATCTCAGAGAAATAAAAGAATATCCAAAATTCACGAAATAAATTCAATTAATAGGCAAAAGAAGACAGAAGAAACTACGTGAATTTTATTGAAAATGTAAGAAATTACAATCCTGCAAAAAATACAGAGTATCTCTAGTATGTCCTTTGTGTTTCTTCCTCCTATAGTCCCCTAGGGTCACTCTTGCGAGCTCTATCCTCGATCCCCCCTATGAGATATCCCAACTCTTTAAATAATTATTAAAAAATATTACAAAGAAAGAAAGTCCCCCAAATATATGGGAATTACATAATATTAGTTTTAAGATTTTCAAAGGGAATATTGCCACTTGGAAAAGGAATCTAACAGATCTAATATATCCTTATACTCAGTAAATTCTAGTTGTAACCGATCCTTTCAAGCCAACAATTTGATCTCCCTTTTCTTAACTTTATCACATTCTCGAAGAAAGAGATTGATTTTCATATGCAAAGTCAAAGGAGAATCAATCCAATCCTTAATATTAGCTAGGTGAAGGTGATAAATACGCTGAATCATATCCTTATATTTTTAAAGATCCCTTTAAATTTGTTCCAGCTTTAGCTTCAGAGGCATAGAATCTTCGATCGGATCCATCAGTGGTAAGTACATAAAACTTAACAGGTTTTCTAAGGCTAACCGCCTCTTCTTGAATGCTACCTATCCATCCTGAATGGTGGACTCTATTGATTCACAAACATTTTCCCATGACTCTAGAGAGATATTAATCATTCTTATCTTGATCTTGTCAAGGACTAGCACATCTTTAGGTATGTCCTTGATGCATCTCTGTGAGTCCACCAAATTATCATAGGATTTTTTTTCTTCCTTCCTCCTTTGATTGTGATCATAACAGAGGTCGGATGGGCATTCGAAGGAATTATAATTTTCTTGCATCTCATTCAGTCCTTCAAACATACCAACCATTAACTGGTGCAGGTCATCTTCAATTCTATATTCCAATTCTTTGAATTCCTCCATGCTAAACTTAGAAAAGGACGAAGTAACAGATACACGATAAAAATCATTAAATTGTTGTTCAATGGTTGTGATATTTGCCACCTAATTGACATTAATCCCTTGTGATTATTCAAGAGTTTTCTTGAGGATATTGTTCTTCTCTTGTAATTTCTTGATTCGGTATTCATAACCATCCCTCAATTCTTTCATCTCATTCGGATCTCGTGCAATTTCTCGTGACTTTTCTTATTTGATCCTATGCAACTCCTATTTTTTTATCTAAATTTCCTTGTTAAGTGAGGAAATTGAGTCATAATTGGCTCCTGCAAAGGCTCCCATGGCAGCTGCAGTCTTCGAGGCCTCCTGCTTAACATCTATGGAAGCTCTCTTCTATACGATCTGGCTAGGAATTGAGCCTCTCTTGAAGGTTCCCTCCATAGATATTTTGGATCCTTTCTTCACTACAACCTTTTTTTCGCTACTCCAAAATTATTCCCAAAGGGATGCCACTGCATCATCACCAAAATCTGCCACTTCCTTAGCTATGGAAATGGCTGCTTCAGAGACTATGACCACAGAGGTAGGTTGTGAAATGTCACGAGTAAGGATTGGCATATTGATTTGTGGAATGGTACTGGAAGGTGTAGAAGTATCAAAAGTGGAGTACAAAGGAATAGAAATGGGAACAAAAGTAATGGGTTCAGAAGAGGTGTTAGGAATATAAGAGCTACCAGGTTGTGAAGATAATGAAGGGGATTGTAAAGATGCCAATTGGGTGGAAACAGAAGGTAGTTCAAACGAAAATGAAAAAATGGGTAAGGTTGAAAAAGGAATAGAAATAGGAATAGGTAAAGATACAATATTTGTATGATTACTATAAGTAATAATTTGGGAAATATGAATCTCAAAAAAATAATGGGCATGAATCAAATCTTCAAACAAATCCCTAGCTGCCTAGGTTTCTGAAACGATAGAGGGAAATATAGTAGGAACTTTGATTGGGCATGAATAAATGGATGGAATGGTTTCTTCCTCAATATAATCTCCAATCTCATGCACATCAATCCTTGTTGTTGGTGGATCATCATGTGGTAGTGGATTGACTTATGGAAGTGGTAGCTCAGTCCTTTACCTCTTTGGTTGAGGTTCAGAAACTGTTGTGCCCCTACCACTGAACTGATCATCTCCAAGTTCCTCTTCATCTCTGCATACCTTATTAAATCATCAAAAGTGATGATGTTTTTGGTTATTGAGGGTATTCAATGATCACCTTTCCACGGTTATCAATCTGCTCACTTTCCACTAAAGAAGAGCCAACCTGATATTCCTTGTCTTCTTTCTCAATCAGTTGTTTATGTGTCTTATGCTCTACTGATAACTCAATTTTTCTGTAGTGGAGCACCTTGGTCTTCAATTCTTTCTAGTATTGGAAAATAAAAATTGTTTAATCATGTGTGGTGATCCTAGTTACAACTTTTGAAAAATCCTTATCCCCTTGATATATAGAATCATCATGGTCTTTCTGATGTGAGTAACTAGTTTTCATATGCTCCTGGGTAAAATGATTATCCAGGGAAGACTTTGGGTCATGCATTCTCTTAGGGGATTCCCCAAGTTTCAGAGTAACAATTTTCCTAGCATGCCTTTATGGGTATAATTTTGGATCACCAATGGTTGAAGGTTAAGGGGGGACTTTGGCCACCCTTTCCTATTCACTATAGTAATCTTAGGATTACCTCAATCAACCATAGTCTGAAAATCAATGTCCTCTAGAACCATTCTATCTACAACTATCCTAGGAACATATGGACATTTTTCTACCCCAAATCCTGATGTATGCAAAATACTCACCTACATACCAATCTCCCATGGTGTAGATCATTGCAATTGATGTGTTATAAGTAGGGGCATCACCTTTGAAAATCCTCTGATACACTAATCCAATAAAGTGGTCACATATGTCATATATGAGCAGCACAAATGTTTCCTCCCATAATGTCTAATAGTAACTATGGAAAGGGGGTGAAACCCTCATCCAATTCCATCCCATGGTTGGGATAGGAAATGATGCACAAAACATGACCATTACATAAGTTGATAGATAAAAGGTGGGCTTTCTCAATGTCAATTTTTTCTTGTACTTCTCTATGGATTCCTTCAAGACAACTGATAGAATTTGAGCCCAGTTGAAGGAATCCCTTGTGGTAATAATATGTTGGGTGAGGGGTGCCCATTCCTCCTTAAACACTGTTCATTTTGGTAACCCATATAGTCATCATAACATGGCCACCAATAGGGAAAAATATTCCCTAAAATGGGAGATAGGGTATAATTGATCTGTTTTAGGAAGGAATTGTGCAGGTTTATCCATCCATGACTTTATCATTTCCTCAAAATTATATTGTGTGGCAGAAGCCTTAAGGAATTGCTTGTTGAGAAATTTTTGAGGTGGGTTGAGGGCGTAGGCTTTGGAAAATACCTCTATATGAAAGGAGGCAAGATGGGTTTGAGCCTGGTCATCAAAAGAGTGGTCTTGGCGGTTTGCGTGGTCAACCATCCACTTCATGGGGTCTGTATAGGACATTAAAGAAGGCCTGGTCACTACAGAATGGAATTCTCATTTTCTTATGTTTAGGACAGTCGACTACTCATGATGGATGCCAAAGAAGTCATCATGGTCCAAAATGGCATAAATCCTAGACCAGTCTAGTTGATAAGTTTCAGATACCGACCCACTGGTGTCAGAGAAGATTCAGAAATTGAGGTCTATGTTATTTTGCTCATTGAGATAAATTTTCAACCTTGTGTTCCTCAACATGGTTTCAGGCTATCAGGTAAATTCTAGTAAAAATTATAGGAAAACAATCAAAGTTTACACAAAAAAAATTACTGAAATTAAGCCAATGGGAAGCAAGAGATTCGAAAACACTTACTGGTAAATCACTTAAGAGAAAGATATTTCATGGGATTGATTAGGATTCACAACAAATTATTTCTCCAAGGTGAAAATCATAAGTTAAAAATGATGAACAACCAGTGAAAAGATGAAATATTTAAACTAACGATCCCAACAGCAAAATGAATTTAAACCATATATTCCAAATAGATCAATGGTTAAGATTGAAGCGAGAAGTTAAATTGTCGAGATGAACGTTTAAAAAAAAAAAATTTGATTTACACAATTTGCAATCTGCATCGCAGGTTGCGGAATTGTGGGATAATATTTTTGACCAAAAATTAGCTTTATTGCTTCCATAATCTGCAACCTGCATTGCGGGTTGCAGAATCACAGAAGAGTAGTTTTGCGATTTATTGTGTTTTGATTTTTCGAATTCCGCAATTTGCAATGCGGGTTGCAGAATCGTGGAACTAAAAAATTGAAATTTAATTGTGAAAATATTTTCCCACATCCGCAATCCATATTGAAGGTTTCAGGTTTTGGAAAGGTAAAAATGGAAAATAAAAGAAGTTACAACATCTGCAATCCGTAGTGTAGGTTGCGAGTTGTGGGTTGCGGGAAATAAAATTTCAAAACATTAAAAAAATACTTCCACTATCCTCTTTTGTGAATTGAGGAAACATAAATTTGAAAGAAAATAGAATATTTTCTACACTTCACAAACAAACAAAAAACAAGGTTTTGAATGAAAATTTTATTAGGTTTCAAACATGATAATATAAAAGGGATGAAAGAACCAAGGAATAATACCCCATAGAAAAAGAGTAACAACAAAAATTACCTTAATAATGAATAAAGTGTTTCCCATTTCATTTGATGAAATGGGATCTGTTGTGCCAACAACACCCCCCCTCCCCCCATGGGAGTCCAAGGAACATAATTTATGGCTCAGTTTACTCTCCTAAGGCTCATGTTGGGCCTCCTAGTATGGTATATCATACCACCATTCCCTTATATGGATTCAAAACTGATCATGCATTATGAAATGATACCAGTACGATGAGTTACCCGCACAGTACCACCTATCGAACCTACACCATCAGTGACGAAACCACGACCGTCCTTTGCAAAACACTAAAAATGGGGCCATCATTGATATTAAGTTTAAATCCCCCATCAGTGGAGGAATTAACCAGCGCAAGTTAAAATCCACCTCCATAACTAACATGACCCCTAATTCCTCATCAAGAGTCACTAAACAAAACATGAAGGGTTCTTTTGATTAATTCTTAGGTGCTACACTAGCTAGTTTGCACCCAAACCCATTTTTGAGGTCAAAATTTCCAAAAATTCCTCATGGAGTGAGTTAGAAATATCCTATATATGATTTTCCAACCTATAGGATACCCAGAATGGAAACTATGCATTACTGCTTTTTCCAGTCTTTCTAGATTTTCTGTAGTTTTAAGGCAAAAGCTAAAGCTAGTTTTAAGGTACACTGCCTTGTTTTTTGCACCAATTGACCTCCCTTATTTTCCTCATCTAAAAGCATGATAAATTCAAGTTTTCATCACTTATGATGTTTACATACTCATTTATCAAATTCATGACATACTCATTTATCAAATTCATGAGCATATTGACTGATTTGGAAATTTATTTATGCACTGATGGGGGATTTTGACTAGTTTAGTAAGCCTGTTTTGTATAGACTCAGAAATCCTCCTAAATATTTCAAATACTTGGATTATATATTGTATGAGAATCCTACATCTATTTTATTATGTCTTTTGTAAATTAATATCATCAATAGTTTTTGTATTATCACATATTCAGTCTCCTTGTTGAGTGATTATTGCATATTTTCAAGCAATTTTGTGAGTTCAATTGTTCTACGATTGGGATAAATTTCCACGAATAGGGTTTGATTGTAAGATTCATGAAAAATTTTGTCTTGCGTGATGGGTTTTCAAAAGTTTTCAAGACATCATATGTCCATGAAAACACATCTTTATACTCTTTGGAATGTTTAATCAAATCATTTTCCTCATCTGGTGAACAATGAATCCCTATGTTGATAAGTTGAGGGTTCTTCTCATTTCCAATATTGACATTTTTAAAATTGAGGTAAGAACTATGTGCCTTGTAGTTATTGTTGCCTTTGAATTTATCCTAGAATTCATAGTCCTTTTCCATATTAATAACTGACTTAGGGATAATATTGGAAGGGAATATAGGGTCAGACAAAGACTTGTCATGTTTAGCCTCATCAATAACTACATATTTAAAGGTATACTATGGTAAAAAATTTCATAATTTGTTGGTCATCATAAAATCCTTCCAATTTGTAACATTATCGAGGATAGAAGGCATGTACATTAATTCAATGGAAAAAGTGTTAGGGGACAGACCTTCATGGGGAATGAGCTTGGATTCAGTATTAGATAACATATATGCATCAAATTGTTTTGATATAGGGATATATTTAATATTAAAATCCTTGAATGAACCATTCAAGTCCCTAACAAGCTTCTGGTAATTAATCAAATGTGGTGATAAACAATGAATCTTGTTTCTTGCTTTACAATAATTTTAGAGTCAGCATAGCATTCAATAAACTGAGTGCCTAAATTGATTGCTTTCTTCAATCCCTGTACAAGAGATTCATATGCAGCAATTTTGTTAGTACACTCAAAATTTAGTCTGCAAGAAATCATCATTTTGGTGCATTTTGGATGTATTAGTACATCTACACCAATGCCATCTTTTGATTTAGATCCATCAAAAAATAAAGTCCATGAATTTAAATCTAATCTAAAGTTGGTATTCACATTATATACATTTTGAACAATAGAACCAGTAAATGGAACAACATTGCAATTGTTAATTTCAAACAAATTATCAACATCCTCAATGGGAGAGGAATCAACAGGAGAATTCCCAAAGAAATAATCAAATGTGTAATGGTCTATGCCTGAGCTTAAGAAAAAAACAGGTTCACTAGGATCATTGAGGTCTATCACTCTCTATTTCATATAAGGTTCCCTTACAATCCTAATCTAGTTGGGTCTTCCATTGTAAGGTAGCCATAAATGGGACTTGAGTTAGTGGAAAAATATCCTTTGATCCTTTCTGACCATTATATACTCAACAACATACCATAGGACTCACAAATGTCAGTAATTACAATGTCAATAGTTTGATGAATCCTAGGGTCAACAGATATTGTCAAAAGAACATTCTTTAATTCCCCTACCACCCTAACTCTCGATCTATCTAGTTGGACTATCTAGTTTGGACAGAGTTCCCAAGTTGCATTAATTTTCTTATAGACATGGAATGGCATGAAATTGGATGAAGCCCTTGAGTCTATCATACAATTATGGATGTTTATATTGATTATTTACAAAGTAAGTAAGAAATGAGGGGTCCTTTTCATACTAGGCTTCTGATTATCAGGATTTACATAAGTTTCCAAATTATTGTTCTGAACTTCCCTATATTTATTCAAAATCAATGTCTTGGGCATATTTTCCCTCATAGAAGGTACTTTTAAAAGTTCAAACAAAGAAATGTTAGCTTTATCCCTTTTTAAATCATCAATTAAATTATATTCAATCTTAGGAATTACCTTTTCTTTTAGAGTAGTTGCTTTACCTGTATCAAAAGTGGACGTTGATGGTGGAGTTTCCTGTGAAGTTTGTCCTTTACTCCTGGTGTTATAAGACTATTGTACATTGAATATATCTTCATATTCATCTTCTTCTTCTACCATTGGAAATTCTAAAAAATATGTTATAGTTTTAAGGTGTTGATCTTGTTCTTCATAAAGAGGTAGGGAATATTTAGCTTCTTCAGAATTGTCCCTAGTGTAATCAGTAACTGTTAACACCCAAAAAGTGTTCACTACCTCATCTACCCCACTACATGGCTCATTTGTCCTTTCTCTTACCATATTTCCCTTGAAAACCCTGAAAATCCCACTAAAGATCCTCCAAAAGGCCTAAAATGCCTCCAAAAGGCCATAAAACCATCAAAAAGCCTCCAAAAGGCCATAATACCTCTTTTTTCCTCCAAAAATATCCAAAATTCCTCTAAAAAAGAAAAAATCCCCTGAAAAGGGAAGAAAAAATAAAATAATGAGGAAAATGAGGAAAAAACCATATACAGCTGCCCTAAACCATATGGTTTCCAAAACCATGGGCCAGCACTCCACCACTGAAAAACTATAAATAAGTTATGGAGACCCCTTATTTCACATCCACAATCATAAGCGTCCTTACTCTGCCAAACTAGCTCTTGAAACCCTAGCTCACCCTTGAGATACTTTCACCTTGAGAGCCCCTTTTGGCCCATTTCCACCATTGGAGAAAGATAAGGAGCAAGTTGGAGCTTGGAGAAACCCTCTTGGACCACTGCAAAGGGCTTCACCAACCTTCACATTGGAGGTAATACTAATATAAAAACCATTTTTTGCATCTTGTTTTTCTGTTTCATGCATATGTTTAAGTAGTTTACATTTCTGTTTTAGCATTTTTATTTCACCTTTACTGAACTGCTACTAAGGAGTCCCTTCTCCTTGGTAGGTTCTCATTCGCACAAGCTAGGGGTAAAACCCTAGCCACAGTTTTGGCGACTCCGCTGCTTGTTTAGTTTTCTGCAATAATTTCCAGTTTTTTCCTTTCAGCTGTCCCTTTCGGCCACCGTAAACCACATCTTTTCCCTCTGCAGTCGCGTTCCAACCGCGTCTTTCAGGCCTTTACCCGCGACTCGATCATGGCTCTCAGACTGATTCCGGCACCCTACCTACGGATTCAAGTCTGTTACCTGCGATCCGACTGCGGCTAATTAGCCTATTTGATACGATCTGACTACGCCTGTTGGCCATTTTCCCGCGTCCCGAGCGTGACTTTCATCCCCTTAGCTGCGACCTGACCACATCTATCTGCCCTTTTCCTGTGGTTCGACTGCTTCTGTTGGCTAGAAAGCCGCGACCTGTCCGCGCCTGTTCCCCTCAAACCCGCGGTCCAACCGCCCGATTTCGCCACAGACCCGCGGTCCTGTTTTTGAACCCAGCCCCTTTGCTGCAATATTTTCTACATCTGTACAACCATCTGTTCCACCTGCAGCCCTACTTCCTTACAACCTTTTCTGCAACATCATTTATGTTCCCTTTTACAGAATCTATTTAAAATTTCAGCATTTTAATTCAGAAAATTTTGCATGTTAAAGTTTTGAATTCAGTATTATTGATAGGTATAAAGTTGCCCCCTTGTGTGGCACTTCTATTTTCGGGTTCATCACCTCATGAGCACACACTCTGTCACATAATTCAAGTGAGCCTTAAAAAACTACTTAACTCAACCAATATTCTAACCCCACTTGGGGAACACAAAAGAATCTTTGTAGTTAGGTAGGATTGGGGGGATAGGCTTCCAATAACACCCCTCGGTTACTTACACTTGAGACATAGTTGTTGTCCAATTAGGGAACCAAAATCCCCTAGTAATTTTTGGCACAGTCACAACCAGTTTACCAGAGGGCCTCTCCCTTAGGAGGGTTGAAGTCGCGAGACTGGTTCCGGATGCCTGAGTGGAATACCGCACTCCATTCTGTAACTGAAGGGATACCTTTCGCAGTTCTCGGGATATCCCTGTATAGGGGTATTGCGGTAAAAGGAACAAACGGCAGATTCACCTTTCTGGACATGTCATGAACGGGGTATCTTAGTTTCCATTCTTCTAGGATTGACTTCCCGGTGTCCCTCCCGGTAGGGGGATATCTTAGCCACTTGGCTTTCCTATTCATATTGTCTGACTTGGATTTCATCACCTTGCAGAGGATGTGTCTAGTTGAGTCAGAATACCTTTTAGTTAGGTGTTTGCATGCTCCCTTCCCTCCTGTTGGTCTAGTGAGTCTACCATTTTTTATTTTTAGGAAACTTGCTGCTTGTTGGTTATCTGACCATTTCTGTTGACACTCCACCTATTGTAGCACAGCTGTTACAGTGGGTTTTTTGAGTTGGTTGTTGGCCTGAGTGCCCTATTTTTCAAGCTCTCCTTCTGCACACTCGGTTGCATTAGGGTTTTTGAGCTGTTTTTTACCCACCTCAACCCACAGAGATTTGACACCATCTGTCACCATTGAGTCTCCAATACATTCTCGGCACCTCAGGGGCGAACCCCCATAGCATGGTTCACTTGACACCACCCGTCATCGACACAGATCATCTTCACTTGATACCACTTATCATAGATCTCGAGCCTTGTCACTTGACTCCACTCGTCAGCGGCATCGGACTCCGTCACTAGATAGTGACGCCCCTTATTTTACCTCCGATTCTGAGCCAGAGTCTGAGAACCCCATTTACAATGCCCCTACTAGCCCCATGGCTGGCGTAACTTCCACCCCCGTCTTGGTAGAGATCGTTGGTGGCACATCCACCACTACACCATTTACCACACCTGCCTTGGGTATGCCCTCCATGGGGCCCCCATCTACCGTTCCCCTCACGACACCTATTCCTGCAGTGGGAATACCTATTCCCACTCCATCAGTGGCTCACAATACCCATGGTGGTGCAGGACCATCCTATACCACCTTAGTTCCCCCACTTAGGGGAAACCTCCCTAACACTACCCCTCCACTTGGGGGCATTGGCCCCAACTTGGTCCCACCCACTACTGTGTCACATCCTTCTTCCAGTTTTCCATTCATGGCTAGCCTCAACCTGCCTGACCTAGCCAGATTGACCAACGACCCCATCCGACACGACCCTGCATGGCCTCACATGCCCACCAAGCTCCCCTCTGACATCCCCAAGTTCGAGCGCAAGGCAGGTGAGGACCCACAAAACCACATTATGTCCTTCCATCTATGGTGTTCCTCCAACTCCATAGTGGATGACTCTATTCGCCTCCTTCTCTGACAGCGCACCTTCACTAGCTCTGCAGCCAAGTGGTATATCGAGCAACCCCATGGCACCCATGCCACCTTTGCTTCCCTTGCCTCAACCTTCCTGCAGTTCTTCCAATTACCTGTCTGCTATGACGTGAGCATTGAGATCCTCCTATCATGCAGACAAAACACGGCTACCCACATCACGGACCACATTCATGAGTGGCGTCGATGCCGTAGCTTATGCAAGATCAAATTAGATGACTGTATCTTCCTAGATTGGTTCCTCAAATACCTTCTTCTTGTCATTGCTAAGGATGTGGCATCTGAAAGACCCCAGTCTGAAGAAGAGGCCATCCTTAAGGCCCAACAATTCGACCTCATTTACGCCCAGTCGGGTTATCTCTATACCATTATACCTGACGCCCCTCACAGCGATTCCTCCCAGCACGATGCGCCGGGGGAATCCCATGCTGCCGACGGCATCATTGGCTGGGTCTCTTCGCATCCTCAACCATTTTCCATAGCACGTCCTACCCCTGGCCCTGACCTTTCGCAGGCTACCTCACAGTCTGGAGTAACCAACTCGTATGCTCCCATGACACATCACCACCATTCCCATGGACCCTCATGTCCCCCTCAGTGTTTCGGTCATACGACTCCTGCTTACCCCCCCCCCCCGGGTCGCACCTCAGCCCTACTACCACCAGCACGATGCACCAGCTCCTGCGCCTTCACAAGCCCAACCCACTTATTACCCGCCACAGGTAGCCCCTGCGGAAAACCCACAACTCGCTCCGCAGCCCTATCAGCAACCCCCTCAAGTTGCTGCACCTGCACAGCCTCCACCTCCATATCATCCACCGCAACCTGCTCTAGCACCTGCGCAACCTCAGAATCCACCTGCTGCCCAAGGCTAGGTTTATGCCCAACAAAACCCGCAGCAAAACCAGAACAACCAATGCAACCAGGGCCAACAAAACCGCGGCAGGGGCCGGAATCATGGAAACAACCAACCTAACGACCAAGCTGGTCAACCCTCTAATCCCCCCGATAATAATAATGCGGCCCCTGCTAACCAAAACCCTGATCGCTCGCCCAAGCAGGCCAAAAACCCCAATTTGCGAACAAACCATCCTTGTTCTATTTGCGGGGTCTATGGCCACTACACACATACTTGCCCACACTTGGAGCGAGCTCGGAAAATTTGGGTTGATGATGCCCACCGCCAAGGGCATGTGGCTCCTCAAGCACCACCCAACCCCCCACAACCTCAGCAGCCACCTTTGGTATTGCAAAACCCCTTACCAAACCAAGGCGTAGTGAACACTCAACCGTTGGCTCCCCCTCAAGCCAACGCGCCAACCCAACAACAAATCACTTACGCTGCTCTGGATCAACCCATGTTTGACTCAGGTACCCACCACTTGTTGATGATGTCCTCCGATGAGGTCAACCTCCAGACTCGGCGGAACCAATATGGCTCCACCTCTGAAGCCCCTCACGTCGATAAACCCACTAACACTCAGCCCACTGATCAGGCGTTACGTATACCTCTACCTCCACTAGATGGCGCTCCCAAAGCACCTCGTTTCCCGCTTCGTCGTATCAACAATAACCCCAATGCGCGGGCTGCGTCAAACTACAACATTGTCGATGACTTAGCCCAATCTCCCGCAGCCATGTCTGTGTTAGAAGTCTTAAAAAACTGCCCTTCACAGCGCAAGACTTTACTCTCAGCCATTGGGGCTATTGATCCAAATGATTCAAATTTAATGGCATTTGATTTGGACCAATCTGAACCCCGCATGCCTTCCACTTTAGCATTCCAAGTTTCTGTTTCCATTCGAAATTTTGTCATCCATCGATGCATTATTGATGAAGGTGCCTCTACATGTGTCATGTCCACCTTCATCTGGCAGAAATTGGGATCCCCCCCTCTCCAGTAGTCCACTACTGCGTTGCGAGCCTACGACAGCCGTTCGGCTCAACCACAAGGCCTATTAACTAACGTCCCCGTCCAGCTGGCTGGCAAAACCATCCTCGTCGACATCGAGGTTATTAATGCACAGCTTGATTATAACCTTTTACTTGGCTGTAGCTACATGTATGCCATGTGGGCGGTTGCTTCTTCCGTTTTTCGTACCATGATGTTCCCCCATGAGGGACGCGTGGTCAAGGTCGACCAACTCACCTACTATGATCCCAATGCCCCCATGACACCCAAAAATGTTCTCCCCATGGTTGAACAACCTGTTTCAGGTACCACCACCTCACTTGTTTCCTCTATGGGGCCCGGAGTTTACTAAGACGCGCCAATGACCTTGACCTTCCAATCTATTCCACCCCCGTCACCCGCCACTGACGTGTCTGACCTATGTACCCTATCCCATAATACGCAAAATCCTACTAATGCCTAAACCCCCTTTGGTACCTAGTCACATTGGTGTTACACCCATCCATACCATTCCTTTCCTCATCCCTCCCTCAAGAGTAGTTAGCGCCCCGGTCATGGCTACCCTCAGCCTCCCTGGGTTAACCTTAAGATTACCCATTTGGTACCTTTCGCCTCCCATTCCCCCGTCGACACCAGATGTCATCCTGCAACCGGTGCAACCCATTGTCACTACTATTCAACCACCTCCCAATGTCACTACCCCGTCGTCCTCCACGAACCCCCCCCCCTCCTCTTACCAAACCAACTGGGGGGAGAGGCCCCCAACCTTACTCTGTTGTCCCACCTCCCAAGACAGTCAAAAACCCCCCTGTGTTTCATGCTCCTCCCAAATGCTCACTGTGCGATGAGTTGGGCCATTCGAATCACCAATGTCCTCAGTTACCAGTAGTATAGGCACACATGCAAATGCTTGACGACGACCCCAGTATACCGGTTGTCCAACTTGATCCAACCCCTAAGCCTCGCGACAAATCCCTACGCACTAACCACCCCTGTGCCATATGCGGTGTTTATGGGCATTACACCGTTCACTGTCCCGATCTCCCCGAGTACAGAGTATCTCTCTATGAGATGAACAATCTGGATCTTGAGACAGCACCACCCACCATTGAGGAGATCCACCCCCCGGTCTCTTCCCCTTCTGGAGAGGACAATACCATTTATATGATCTCTTTCGCCACTACTCCCTCATCAACCTATTTGACGACACAAACTTTCCGTACTGATGAGGAAATCCTCGAGGCTCTCACTGCCCCGGAGTATCCCTAGGATGACATGCACCATCGTTCCTATTTCCTCCCAGATGAATCCTCCTCTAACACTGCTACCCAATTTGCAGTTGAATCCAAATACTTCCTTCCCCCCAAGGTCAACTGGTTCAAGGACCCTAATCTTGCTCCTGATGCCTTCGAGGAGGGTGACATGGCCAACATCTCACCTATCATCCAAATTGATATCGCTGCCCCAGGAAGCACCCCTGAACTCATTACTTTAGGAGCCTCTTGCAGTGAGCAAGAGATTGAGGAATACAAACAACTCTTCAAAGAATTCCGTGATGTCTTTGCTTGGTCCTATACCGAAATGCGCGGTCTTAACCCTGCCATTATAGAGCACCACATTGACACATGGCCTGATGTACCCCGTTCATCAAAAACAGTGTCCCATTCATCCCTCAAAACTCCCAGCTGTCAAAGCCGAGATTGAGAAACTTCGCACGGTAGGATTCATTTATCCTATTGCCTATACCACCTGGGTTTCAAACCCTGTTCCCGTTAACAAAAAACAAGGCACCATTAGAGTATGCACTGACTTCCGAGATTTAAACCACGCATGTCCCAAAGACAATTTCCCCACGCCATTTATTGACCAGCTCATTGATGCGTGTGTAGGGCATGAAGTCCTCTCGTTCATGGACGGTTTTTCCGGATACAATCAGGTCCAAATCCGAAAGGAAGACAAGTACAAAACTTCCTTTACTACCCCATGGGGCACCTTTTCCTATCGCGTCATACCTTTTGGCCTAAAAAATGCTGGTGCCACATTCCAGCGGGCCATGACCTATTTCTTTCATGATTTGGCCCATATCCTGCTCGTCTACCTTGATGACCTTACAGCTCATTCTCGGAAACGATCAGACCACCTTAATGACCTTCGGCAAGTTTTTCTGCGTTGTCGCAAATATCAGATCCGCTTGAACCCACACAAGTGTGTCTTTTGAATTTCGGCAGGCCGATTGTTGGGTTTCATTGTTTCCCAGAAAGGAATTATTGTTGATCCCCTGAAAGTCCAAGCCATCTTAGACCTTCCCTCTCCTCACACGCTCCGACAACTCCAAAGTCTGCAAGGGCGATCCAATTTCCTTTGACGCTTCGTTCCTGATTACGCCACAACCGTTCACGGTTTCTTGCACCTGCTCTGTACCCACATACCCTTTTTCCAGGATGAGCAAGCAGAAGATGCATTCGAAGCCCTCAAGAAAGCTCTCACACAAGCCCCCTTGATCTCCCCTCCGGATTTTTCTCAGGACTTCATTCTTTACGTCTCAGCATCCGAGCATGCTGTTTCTAGAGTCTTGGTTCAAGAAGACACCTCACACCAAGAGCACGTCATTTACTATGTTATCCAGACCTTTTCCGGCCCACCCCTATGTTACCCATATGAGGAGAGACTAGCCCTCACAGCGGTCTTTTCCGTCCAAAAATTGCGACACTACATTTTACTTAGTCATACCACAGTCATTGCCGACTCTAACCCCATGGTATATCTCCTCAACCGGTGGCTCCTGCAAGGTCATGTGGCTAAATGGGTCATTATCCTCCAGGAATATGACCTTACGTTCTGAACACCTAAGAGCACTAAATCCCTTGCGCTTGCCCAGCTCATCACCGATCTGCCTTCTTTTCTCCTGGCCCCACCCATCTCCGATGAGTTACCCAACAATCACTTGTTCACTATCTCGTCTGATGACCCATGGTACGGTGATATCTTGTTATACCTATGCACGTAGAAGTTCCGACCCAAAGTCACTCGTAATGAACGTCGTCGTATCCGTCACCAGGCCTCTCGCTACCTCCTCCTAGGAGATGTCTTTTACCGGCGAGGGGTCGACACAATTCTTCGTCGTTACCTTACACATGAGGAAGCTGAACACATCCTTAATGATTGTCATAGCGGTGCCTGCAGCGGCCATTTCTCAGGGATGGCCACTGCCTAAAAGGTCGTCCATGCCAGATAATTTTGGCCCACACTTTTCACCGACTGCATCACTGCGGTCAAGCATTGCCATAACTGCCAACTTTTTGCCCCAAAGGCCCGGACACCACCTGCTCCATTACACCCAGTCATCACCATTGGTCCCTTTTGTAAGTGGGCCATCGACTTCATGGAGTGTAGACCCCCATCTGCGAATGGCCATAAGTACATCATCGTCGCCGTCGATTACTTCACCAAATGGGCGGAAGCCATGCCCACCTTCAACTATACCGCTAACACTGCTGCCCGTTTCTTTTTTCAACCATGTTATCACTCGATTCGGGGTC
>LPNX010309410.1:1740156-1769142 GCA_001517045.1 Pseudotsuga menziesii | reverse complement strand
TGTCCCCTCCGCATCCCGACGACGCACCTCCCCCCACCCAGGAAAAGCTGGAACGGCCACAATCCCTCTCCATGCCACATGCCCTGGCAGCGGCCTCGGGCCCACATCCACAAATCACCCATTTGTCAGTAACAATATATCAATCAACTATCATATATAAAACTTGACAATGCAATCAAACCATACGTACCATCTGTTCCCCATGCCTGCGGCGGCCGTGGTGCCTCTGGATCTTCGGTGTAATCCATATCTCTATATGGATAGTCATCAAGTGTCAATTGTATCTGGAGCCACTGCAGGTACAACTCCTGTGTAAATTACCTACCAACATCGCCGCCCCCACGGCGGTGCATCATCTCGCCCCACTGCACCATCCGCAGCTCCCTCAAACCTCCTGCTCTGATCGGCACTCGCGGCCGCAGTGTGGGTACCCTCTCCATAAAAAACACACATAAGAAAGAACTGTAGCAAAACCCCTTTCCAGATTCCTTCGCTGCTGTCAACTTCCGCTGCATGCAGGTAAGGAACATCTGGCCCCACGCGTAATAAACACCACTCAGTACATGCTCCACTAGCTGCATCTGGCCCCCAGACACCTTCTCCAGTGACTGGGATCCCAAGACACGCACCACGCATGCTGCCATGGCCTACACTGCTGGCTCCAGTAGGTCTCTCACCAGAAGTGCATTCCTATGCACCCGAGCCTCTGGACCACAATACCGCTCCAGCATGTCCTCCATATCTATGTCCGCAGATACCCGCGGCTGCGTGTCCGCCACCCTACCCAGACAGGGCAACCCCGTCAGGAAGTATACATCTGTCAGGGTGAGGTCCACCCTCTCACCCTGCACTCTGAAAGCCTGTATGTTCAGCTCCCAGGAACTAATCAATCGGTTTAGCAGCAATGCTGCTGACCGCATCATGGGTACCTGGGCGAACTTTAGCAGTCCGAATAGCCCTAGCACCGATCGCACCTAGCGGTCCTCTCGGACGATGGCCATGATCTCATCTGGTATCTCCCGCTCTCTCCATAGAACCTGCGGCATCCTATCAATCACACAAAGTAGACTCATCAGACTCATGTCAAACAAATAGTCCTTCCCCTCCCCCCAAAAAACCCTAATAGCTCGGTCCAAAACCGCGGCTTTAGGGCTCCCTGCCACGGTTTTCGACCGCGGCTGTCAGGCCTACAGTCGCGGTCCTTAACCGTGTCTGTTAGTGCAGAACTTGCGGTCCCCAACCGCGTGATTCCCCAAGAAACCCGCAGTCCTCGACCGTGGTTCCGACCCACTAACCCGCGGTCCACCCCATGTGGACCGTGCAAATAGTAACCTGGGGCCCACTAAAACACCCCCCCAACCCAATGACAAAGCAGGTATGAGTTTGACGGAATACCTGTATCTCCCGGATCTGCAATCGGCCGGTCGGATCATCCAGAATTGCCGCCTTAGCTCTGGTCCACTATGATCACTAGTCAAAGTCAAATAGTACAAATGACACTTGTCATGTTGGGCCCACTTACTATTTATAGTCCATTGACTTTTTTCTTGTTTTGGCCATTCTGAACCCATACGGAGTCCGTTTTCCGAACCATATCCACCATTGGAATCAGCACGATGAGACCGTCACGATGGTCACCTCGTTGCATTATTTTTTCTACGTCATTTTTTGCCCATTTTTTAGACACCGCTAGTCGCCTCGGTTTGCGAGCCACTTCGGCCATTCTCTATTTTTTCACACTTTTTATATCATCGGATTCATTTTTCCGAGCTCGTGATGATGCTTGAGATCATTTCTCGCTCTCACTTGGTACAATTTCAACATTGTGTCCCGACACCTTGCTGCCTCGATTGGCACGCCACATCGGCCGCCACCAGATTATCCCACACTTTTTACATGAGCCATTCACTCCTGTCATACTGCAAATGTTTCGTTATTTTTCCACCATTCATTCACCCCGCAAGGAGGCCCACCAGTGTTCCCCCCCCACCCTCGTTCCTGGTCATCATAAATTGTTCCTTGATTGAACACTTCCTCCTTGCCTGGCCATTCCTTTTGTTCAGTATAATTTTATCCCTTTTTTCAGGCCGGACAAGCCCTATACGAAAAAGGCACTTAGGGAGTTTCTGTTAAGCTTTTTTCTGACTCCTAAAACAATGAAAAGATCGCCGAGCAATCTTGCTTCCTTTCATGCTCGTTAAAGTACCTGAAAGGGCATCTATCTGGTATAAGTTTAACCCTTTTCCGGACCTGGTAGACTAATTACGAAAAAGGAATACTCTAGTCACACCGGCTAGAAGAGTTCTTCATTGCATCCTTTTATGCTTCTTCGGGCCTTGAAGACTAACACACAAAAAAGCAACCCCCCTGGAGTCTTCTTATCGCTTTCAAACTCTCTAAAATTGAAAGCACCCACGAGCATGAACTGTCATGGGCTCGTAAAAACCACACGACAGTACCATTCCATTACTTCAGAGTCTTCTTATTGCTTTCAGACTCCTTAAAATTGAAAGCAACCACGAGCATGAACTGTCCTGGGCTCGTAAAAACCACACAAAAGTACCATTCCATTACTTCAGAGTCTTTTTATTGCTTTCAGACTCCTTAAAATAAAAAGCAACCACGAGCATGAACTATCCTGGGCTCGTAAAAACCACATGACAGTACCATTACATTTCTTCTGAGTCTTCTTATTGCTTTTAGACTCCTTAAAATTGAAAGCAACCACAAGCATGAACTGTCCTGGGCTCGTAAAATCCACATGACAGTACCATTTTATATACATGCTTCTTCTCGTTCCCTAACCCATGAAGAAGTCCCCCATGCCTCTTGGCGCTATGATCGATCCTCTCGGCAGCACCCCCAATTAGGTTGCCTTTGTTCAGAGTATTCTGCAGTCTCCTGCCATTTTACCACAGCTTGAGTCTCCCTCAGCCCAGTCACCCTCCCAGATCCAATACATCTATGATCCCCTTACCACCAGTCAGTTTCATATGCTGCCCGATCATCCCCGCCATCATACTCTGAACAAAGGAATTTTGAGTCCACCCACTCTACTTGCCTGGTTATTCCCCCCAGTTTATCAATCCTGCCATCAGTACTATCACATTTCGGTTTTTCACCTCGCGCTCCTGTCAAGGACACATCATTGCCTTGATAGTTGCAGGTCTCCCTCTGTCGATGACAGCCCCTCTATTCCAGAGGATAGACCCAGAGGCCCCTGTGCCTTGGACCCATCACCATCTGTGGTGAGTGCCTACGGACCATTTTGGGAGGAGTCATCATTACCTCTCTGAATGGTTGTTTCTCACATGCTCGACTTCAGCACTTTGATCGCATCGTTGAGAATCCCGCAGGATTTATATCCCTTCCATTATTTTTCGAAGACCCCGGATTTCCCTCGACTCTAGCACATTGGTGAGTCACTTCGGAACACCCAGTTATATGTTCCCGTGGATGTCCGGGCTGCGTTGGCGATTGTATTCGGAAGCCACCCAGTTCCATGCTTCCTTGAGTACCTAGTTCAGTTCCAGTACAATGTACCATTGCGAGTATGACCCTTGTCACTCTGGTCCAGCAGCTCATCAGTTCCTTTGGTACCACATTCGGTAGCACTGCTGTCATTCCAGTGCATCAGTTTTTCAGCTCAGACATGGTCAGCCCAGCAATATGTCCCAGCCTAGCAGTATGGCATCCTACAGGTCCCTCTTTTCGGGCCTCATAGTTATTTTTATATCTCGATACGAGCATGGGAATGCCCGCCTCGTCCATATATTGAGCTTCTTCCTCATTCAGTATTTGAGGCCATGTATATGTCAGGTCCCCATATTTTGGACCCCATTGTTATTATGTTATATCCTGATATGAGCATGGGAATGCCCGCCTCGTCCATATGATCAGATGATTCCTCATCCATTATTGAGTTTATGTACTTTTAGCTCTTGCAGTTGGTTTGGGATTGTTGTTCCAGGCTTCAGTTTGTTTCTTCTCTTCTCCACACCCCAAGAAAACCATATATGACTTATGATGTCCATCAGCCATACAATGAGCTCCTGCCCTCGCACATCAGGGGGCAATATGTTAACACCCAAAAAGTGTTCACTACCTCATCTACCCCACTACATGGCTCATTTTTCCTTTCTCCTACCATATTTCCCTTGAAAACCCTGAAAATCCCACTAAAGAGGCTCCATAAGGCCATAAAACCATCAAAAAGCCTCCAAAAGGCCATAAAACCTCTTTTTTCCTCCAAAAATATCCAAAATTCCTCAAAAAAAGAAAAAATCCCCTAAAAAGGGAAGAAAAAATAAAATAATGAGGAAAAGGAGGAAAAAACCCTATACAGCTTCCCTAAACCATATGGTTTCCAAAACCATGGGCCTGCACTCCACCACTGAAAAACTATAAATAAGTGATGGAGACCCCTTATTTCACATCCACAATCATAAGCACCCTTACTCTGCCAAACTAGCTCTTGAAACCCTAGCTCACCCTTGAGCTACTTTCACCTTGAGAGCCCCTTTTGGCCCATTTCCACCATTGGAGAAAGAGAAGGAGCAAGTTGGAGCTTGGAGCAACCCTCTTGGACCACTGCAAAGGGCTTCACCAACCTTCACATTGGAGGTAATACTAATATAAAAACCATTTTTTGCATCTTGTTTTTCTATTTCATGCATATGTTTAAGTAGTTTACATTTCTGTTTTAGCATTTTTATTTCACCTTTACTGAACTGCTACTAAGGAGTCCCTTATCCTTAGTAGGTGCTCATTCGCACAAGCTAGGGGTAAAACCCTAGCCACAGTAACAACTTGGGATCCAGTAGTTAGGGCCTGGAAAATAGAGTAACTCTCCTCAAAATTCAATGTTTCTTGAGGGTTTTGGGGAGGTTTATTTTGAGGAGATTGATAAGGTCTCCTAAAAGGTGGCATTTCCAAACCTCTATTACTTTGTTAGTTTTCAGTGTTGGTTATTTTGAGTTCCACCATGTCATTAGAAATTTTTTGTAGCAATTTCTTCATGTTGTCCATATTGAAAGGATATTTAGTTTGGGTCGTGGGTTTGGGGAAAATTTCCTACATCCTATGAGATGCAGAAGGTTTATTTGCTTGAGAATATTGGTTATGTTTTAAGTAGAACATATATTTCTCCACCGAGATGGATTCAACAAAATCTTTCTGTAGAGTAGTCTTGCATGCTATTTTCACCCACATAGCAATGGGAGTAGGCAGACCCTTAATGTAGTAAGCAACCAATAATTATTTCACAAGAAGAACATTGGTAGGAATACTATCCTTCAAGCAAGAGAACCTCTAATTGAATTCCTTAACCCTCTCCTTTTCCTTTATCCTCAAAGAGGACAGATCCATAACCAAATATTGAGGAGTGTTGTCATCTCCAAACTTCTGGAGAACCATATTTTCAAATTCATCCCAAGAGCTAATGGATCCAAACTCTAGGGAAAATGCCATGTGGAAGCTTGTCCTTCAAAGGAATATGGGAAAAACCTACACACTATGTCTTCATGTACTATGTTTCTCAATATAATGGCTTGCATAAAAGTCTTAATATGATCCTTAGCAGGTAATCATTCGTCAGGATTAAAGCTAGGTATCCACTTCTCAGGATTTTTTGGCAGCTTATGTTATTGTCCAAGGAAAAAAACTACATCCTGATCCAACCAAGGTCTTTTGAGTTGTTCGACCTTTTTTGTTTATTTGTAAGAAGAAGGGATTGAGGATGTATTACTATATGAAGAATATTCAGATGGATATGAAGATGAGACAATAGGTATAGGTGGTGGTCCACTAGATTGAATGTTGGGATGGGGACTACCTGAAAGATGATATGTCACTTCAAATAATGGATTATATTGGACTTAAGGAAATGATTCCTGTTCAGGTTTGTCTTGTTTTTTTGAGGAATTAACAAAGCGAATTCTCAGTGAAAATAGGTTGGGATAAAAAATTTATGTGGTTCCAAGCTTCCTCAGCCCTCTGTTCTATCCTAGAAGTTTGTTCCTAAGTGCTTTTTCTCAGTTGTTCAAGAGTGAAATAACCTCTAGTAGGTAAGAAAAATATGATCTCAGGACTTCTGTTGACTTGTTCCATGACATTGGTAGTAGGGACTGTGGTTTGGTTCTATGTTAGTTGTACAATTGATGTCCATGCTTGGGATTGGGTCCTTGTAACAACCGAGGATCTAGGTGGAGGAGGTTTTCTAGTGCTTTTTTTAGGCATGGCTAATCATGTCCCTCCTTCCAGTGCCATTTGTTGATGGACCAATGTTGTATGTGTTTGAAAACTACAAGGAAATCAGTAGGAGGAGAAAGTCCAACCTGAATGGCTTCAAACAATCCCATGCAGATATGGTTTTCTCCCCAATTTGTTTGGGAAAACCAACTCCTATGGATATAAGGCCTCCACTGGAACAAGGTGTTCATATCCAAATGGATCTGGTCTTCATCTGTGGAATATTTGGAAAGGTTTTAAGGTAATAGTGAACTGAACTATAAGTAAATTGAAACAGCAAGTGTGATTAATTTATAGTAGAATAATTACATCTATGATTTATGAAAAAATTTAATCCAATGTATAGAAATATAAATCATATTTGTTCATTGCCAACTTTGAATATAAATAAAACAATTAAAATTGAATTGTTATATTCAAATACATTAAGTGTATAATTGTTCTAAGATAATAATACTAATTCAAAAATCAACATTTGTAATGATAAATTAACACATTAATTAGTTTTTTTGATAATAACACAACATATAATCAAGATCTCATAGAAATTAAAGAATAACCAAAATTCACTAAATAAATTCAATGAATAGCCAAAAGATGACAGAAGAAACTTTGTGAATTTTATTGAAAATTACAATCCTGCAAAAAATATAAAGTATCTCTAGTCTGTCCTTTATGTTTCTTCCTCCTATAGTCCTCTAGGGTCACTCTCGTGAGCTCTATCCTCGATCCCCCCTATGAGATATCCCATCTCTTTTAATAATCATTACAAAATCTTACAAAGAAAGAAATTCCTCCAAATATATGGGGATTACAAAATATTAGTTTTAAGATTTTCAAAGGGAATATTGCCACATGGATAAGGCATCTAATAGATCTGATATATCCTTATATTCAGAAAATTCTAGTTGTAACTGAGCCTTTCATACCAACAATTCGATCTCCCTTTTCTTAACTTTCTCCCATGCTCGAAGAAAGAGATTGATTTTCATCCGCAAATTCAAAGGAGACTCAATCTAATCCTTCATCTCAGCTAGGTGAAGGTGATTAATATGCTGAATCGTCTCCTTATATTTTTAAATATCCCTTTCAATTCATTCCATATTTAGCTTTAGAGGCATAGAATCTTCGATCGGATCCATCCGTGGTAAGTACAAAAAACTTAACAAATTTTCTAAGGTGAACCACCTCTTCTTGCATGCTACCTATCCATCCTGAATGGTGGACTCTACTGATTCACAAACATTTTACCATGACTCTAGAGAGATATTAATCATTCTTAGCATGATCTTGTCAAGGACTAGAACATCTTTAGGTCTGTCCTTGATGCATCTATGTGAGTCCACCAAATTATCATAGGATTTTTTTGCTTCCTTCCTCCTTTGATTGTGATCATAAAGGAGGTTGGATTGGCGTTCGAAGGGATTATAAGTTTCTTGCATCTCATTCAGTCCTTCAAAAATACAAACCATTATCTGGTGAAGGTCATCCTCAATTCTGTAGGCCAATTCTTTGAATTCTTCCTTTGTAAACTTAGAAAAGGAGGAAGTAACATATACAAGATAAAAATCCTTCAATTGTTTTTCAAGGGTTGTGATATTATCCACCTATTTGAGATTAATCCCTTGTTATTATTCAAGATTTTTAAAGAGGAGATTGTTCTTCTCTTGCAATTTCTTGATCTGATCTTCATAACCATCCCTCAATTCTTTCATCTCAGTCTGATGTCATGCAATTTCCTATGACTTTTCTTATTTGATGCTCTACAACTCCTACTTTTTTTATCAAAATTTCCTTGCTAAGTGAGGAAACTGAGTCATAATTGGCTCCTACAAAGGCTCCCATGGAAGTTACAGTCTCCGAGGCCTCCTGCTTAACATCTATGGAAGCTCTCTTCTATATGATCTGGCTAGGAACTGAGCCTCTCTTGAAGGTTCCCTCCCTAGATATTTTGGATCCTTTCTTCACTACAGCATTTTTTCCCTACTCTAGAAGTATTCCCCAAGGGACACCATTGCATCATCACCAAAATTTGCCACTTCCTCAGCTATGGAAATGGATCCTTCAACGACTATGACCAGAGAGGCAGGTTAGGAAATGTCATGGGTAGGGATTGGCATATTAATTTTTGGAATGGTACTGGGAGGTGTAGAAGTATGAGAAATGGAGGAAGAAGGAGTGGAATTTGGAACAAAATTAATGAGTTTAGAAGAGATGTTAGGAATATAAGAGCTACCAGGTTGTGAAGATAATGACGGGGAGTGTGAAGATGTCACTTGGGTGGAAGCAAAAGGTAGTTCAGATGCTGCTGAAAAAATGGGTAAGGTTGAAAAGGGAATAGAAATAGGAATAGTTAAGGATACACTAGTTGTACCATTACTATAAGTAAGAATTTGGGAAATATGAATCTTAAAAAAATAATGGGCATCAATCAAACATTCAAATGGATCCCTAGTTGCCTAGGTTTTTGAAATAGAGGGAAAGATAGGTGGAACTTTGATTGGGAATGAATAACTGGAGGGAAGGGTTTCTTCCTTAAGATAATTTCCAATCTCATGCACATCAATCCTTGTTGTTCGTGGATGAATGTGTGGTAGTGGATTGACTTGTAGAAGTGGTAGCTTAGTCCTTTACCTCTTTGGTTGAGGTTCAGAAACTCTTGTGCCTCTACCACTGAACTGATCAGCTCCAAGTTACTCTTCATCTATGTAGACCTTATTAAATCCTCAAAATTGGATGAGGTTCTTGGATATTGAGGGTATTCAATGATAGCCTTTCCACGGTTATCAGTCTGCTCACTTGCCACTAAAGAAGAGCCATCTTGATACTGCTGGACTTCTTTCTAAATTAGTTGTTTCTGTGTCTTATCCTCTACTGATAACTCAATTTTTATTTAGTGGAGCACCTTGGTATTCAATTCTTACTGGTATTGGAAAATAAAACTTGTTTCATCAAGCGTGGTGATATTGGTTACAACTTTTGAAAATTATTTATCCCCTGGATATATAGAATCATCATGGTCCTTCTGATGTGAGTAAATAGTTTTCATATGCTCCTAGGTAAAATGATTATCCAGGGAGGACTTTGGGTCATGCATTCTCTTAGGGTCTTCCCCAAGTTTCATAGTAACAATTTTCCTAGCATGCCTTTATGGGTATAATTTTTTATCACCAATGGTCCAAGGATGAGGGGGGACTTTGGCCACCCTTTCCTATTCACTTCAGCAATCTTAGGAAAACCACAATCAACCATAGTCTGAAAAGCAATGGAATCCAGAACCATTCTATCTACAACTATCCTAAGAAACATATGGACAGTTTTCTACCCCAGATCTTGACGTATCCAAAATAATCACCTACATACGAATCCCCCATGGTGTAGATCAATGTAATTGCTATGCCAGAGAAAATAGGGGCATCACCTTTGAAAATCCTTTGGTACATTGATCCAATAATGTGGTCACATATGTCATATATGATCAAGACAAATTTTTCCTCCCACAATGTTGAACAATAAATATGGAAAGGGGGTGCAACCCTCATCCAATTCCATCCCATTGCTAGGATAGGAAATGATGCACAAAATATGACTATTACATAGGTTGATAGATAAAAGGTGGGATTTTTGGACGCTGAATTTTTTTGGTACTTCTCTATGGATTTCTTCAAAAAAATGATAGAATTTGAGCCTAGTTAAAGGACTCCCTTGTGGTAAGAATATGATGGGTGAGGGGCGCCCATTCCTCCTTAAACACTATTCATTTTGGTAACCCATATAGTCTACATAACATGGCCTCCAATAGGGAAAAATATTCCCTAAACGAGGATATAGGGTATAATTTATCTAGTTTAGGAAGGAATTATGCATGTTTATCCATCCAGGACTTTATAATTTCCTCAAAATTATATTGTGTGGTAGAATCCTCAAGGAATTGCTTATTGATAAATTACTAAGGTGGGTTAAGGGCATAGGCTTTGGAAAATACCTCTGGATGAAAGGAGCCAAGCTGGGTTTGAGCCTGGTCATCAAAAGAGTGGTTGTGGCAGTTTGGTGTGATCAACCACCACTTTACAGGGTCTGTATAGGACATGAAAGAAGTCCTGGTCACTATAGAATGTAGTTGTCATTTTCTTATGTTTAGGAAAGTTGTCTGCTCATGATGGATGCCAAATAATTCATCATGGTTGAAAAATGCATAAATCCTAGACCAATCTAGTTGATAAGTTAAATATACCCACCGACTAGTGTCAAAGAAGATTCTGAATTGGAGTCTGTGTTCTTTTGCTCATTGAGAGAATTTTTTGACCTTATTTTCCTCGACATGGTTGTAGGATATCAGGTAAATTCTAGTAATAATTATAGAAAAACAAGCAATTTTTACCCAAAGAAAATTATTGAAATTAAACCAATGGGAAGCAAGAGATGTAGAAATTCAGGCCAGCAATAGATTAATTTTACCCACAACAATTATCAATTGATCATGCAAAATTGCTAACAATGGAGACTAAATATGGAGCTGTAACACAAAATTATATTAACTGAGTGTACAATAGCAAACCCTGTAATAACATAGGTTGTTGAATATATAGAATACATCAAGAGATCAAATGCATAAGGAGGCATCCAAAACTATCATAAAGCAGGCTTACTCAAAATAGGCAAATCCCCCATAGGTGTAAAAAGCTAATCCCAAATATGTCATGGATCTCACGAATTGGAAAGGGCGCATGGGAAAGCTAAAGAGTAGTGGAATGGTAGCTCATACATTCTTTTGCATGGAGAAAAGAGTGGAGGATGAAAGGGGAAAAAAACAAGTTCACCTCACCTAGTCTTGCTTTCCTATGTGCCTTAAAACACTGAAAAAGCAGGCAATAAAGCAGAAAAAGCAGAAGGGCACCTAGGAGGCCAGGAATAAAGTAGATTTGATTCCTAAGGCTTTCCCAAGCACTACATGAGTCAAAGATGGCAAGTTTGACCTCTATGGATAGGCAATTAGCAACTTGCACATGGTGGGACTCATGAACTAGGCAAATAAGACAAAAATAAATGAATTAATGTCTAAGTGGGTAATACTATGGGTTTGATTATGCTAACACCCCCCCTTAAGCCTGAATTTATGAGTAATAAATCAAAACTATAGGGCCTAGCAACAAGGCTTAGTCACCCTTTACATACTGCAAGTCCATATGAAACAAGGAAAGAGGAAAAACCAACTTGGGAAAATCCTCCCTTAAACATGGACTGTAAAACAAAATTGTAGAATCTTGTCTCCACTCATGCCTTTACAGCATGATCAGAAATCCCCAACAGTGATTTGATATTGCTGAAGGTCTTCTCACAAAATGCTTAGGTGAAGATATCAGCTACTTGTTCTGAAGATGAATAGAAGAGTAGGTGAATGGTGCCATCATGCACAAGCTCTCTGATGTAGTGCATGTGAATCTCAATGTGTCTGGTTCTCTGCTTCTAAACTGGATCTTTGTAGATTCGAATGGTACTTTGTTTATCACAGTAGATGGTAGTTGAGTACTCAGGTTCGAAACCACACTCTCCAAGTAAACCCTGCAACCATAAACACTGAGTTGCTGCATTAACAACTCCTCTGTATTCAGCTTCTGTAGATGAGAGTGCAATGACACTCTGTTTCTTGCTTGACCAGCTGATTGGCTCTTCTACAAGCATGAACACATACCCTGAAGTGGACTTTATATCTGTGCTATCACCTTCCCAATCACTGTCAGTAAATCCAATCAAATCAAGATCAGATTTTGCCTTATAGAAGATCCCATGTGTCCTTGTTCCCTGAACAAAGTTAAGGATCCTTTTGGCGGCTTTCCAATGGATCTCATGAGGCTGATCCATGAATCTAGAAGCCACACTTACTGCATAACAAATATCAGGTCGATTATGTGTCAAATACAATAAACATCCAATCAATTGTCTATACAGTGTATTGTTTACCATCGGTGGAGAATAATCTTCCTCCAGCTTCACTCCTAAAAGGAAAGGAGTTTTGCTTGCTTTGCAGTCTTGCATTCTGAATTTGATCAGAAAATACAAGGCATAATTGGACTGGTTCACCTTTATTCCAGCTTTGGTTTGAGCAATCTCAAGCCCCAGAAATTGACTTAAGAGCCCCAAATCTGTCATGGAGAAGGCTTGGTTCATAGCTCCTTTTAAGGAAGCAATCTCAGCCTGTGAGCTTCCTGTAATGAGGAGGTCATCAACATGTAACACAATGATCATTAATGAACCATTAACAGACTTCAAATAGACATTTGGATCTGATTTGCACCGAACAAAATTCAGAGATAGCAAGAAGCTATCTATATTGGCATACCAAGCCTTGGGGGCTTGCTTTAGCCCATACAATGACTTTCTCAACCTGAAACCAAGAGAAGGGTTAGCAGAAAAACCTTGAGGCTGCTGCATATATATCTCCTCAGTGAGATCTCCATTCAGAAAGGCACATTTTACATCCATGTGATGTACCTCCCATTGCCTTGAGGCTGCAATGGCTAGAGCCAGCCTAATGGAATCCATCTTTGCCACTAGGGAAAAGGTCTCATTGTAATCGATTCCATGAACCTGTGAGTAGCCTTTAGCTACCAATATAGCCTTGTACTTCAGTGGTGAACCATCAGCAGAAAATTTGGTCTTATAGACCCACTTACACTGTACTAGTTTTCTCCCTGGAGGAAGATCCACTAGCTCCCATGTGTTGCTCTTCTGGAGTGAGCTGAACTCCTCCTTCATGGCAGCTTGCCATATTGGATCTCCTGCTGCTTCTTCATATGTTTAAGGATCATACTCCACCATCAAATAGAATTTTTCAGAAAACATAGGATCCTTCATGCACAGACCACTCTCGAATTGAGATCTAGTCCTCCTTGGGTCATTTGGATCCCCAGCTAGCTCACTTGCTACATGTAGTGTCTTGGCTGCCCATTTAGGCCTTGTGGGGATGTTTGGGTCTGCAATAAACTCATATCCATCATACAAATAATAATCAGCATGTTCAACAAACTCTTTACTTACTTCTTGAGGTTCAGGTGGTGAAGAGGCTTCACCAATTTCCACTTCTGCAAGGGGTTCTTCTTCAAACTGAACACACCTTTCAATGAAGGCTTTGTTTGTGCTCAATTTGATCAAATTGTACCCTTTTGAATCTTTAGAGTATCCAATAAAAAGACACTCTTGGCTTTGGGGCTGCAAAGCCTTCCTCTTCTCTGTCGGGATTCTAGCCCATGACTTTGAGCCAAAAATCCTGAAATGGGTCACATCTGGCTTGTTCCCACTCCATGCTTCAAAGGGAGTCATACCATCAAGCTGTTTGTGAGGCACCCTATTCTGAATATAGGCTGCATAGTTGATAGCTTCGGCCCAGTACTTTGGTGGCAAAGTTTTGGCCTCCATCGTGCATGTTGCCATCTCCTTCAGTGATCTGTTCTTCCTCTCAGCAACACCATTTTGCTGTGGTGTGTAGGGGATAGAATGCTACATCTGAATACCTGCATCTGCACAATAGTTAATAAACTCAGAATTGACATACTCACCACCATTTTCAGATCTGAGGACCTTGAGTTTCCTTCCACACTGGTTTTCAACCAGATCCTTAAAGACTTTGAATAGGACAAAAACTTCAGACTTGTGTTTCATGAAGTGAACCCAACAATACCTGGAAAAATCATCAATAAAGGTCAATGCATATTTGGCCTGACTCATGGACATATGATGGAATGGGCCAGCAACATCACTGTGAATCAGCTCGAGGGGTGCAGAGGTTCTCTCATGACTAGCTTTCTCAAACTTATGCTCTAGGTGTTTTCCTAGGATACATCCTTGGCAGACTCCTTTGGAAAATTTTATCTTGGGCAGCCCTATGACCATTTCTTTCTCACTAAGATTAGACAGATAATTGTAATTTAGATGGCCAAATATTTCATGCCATAGCTTGCTAGCTTCATTAGCATGGATAAGAAGAGCAGAGGGGTTTGAGTAAGGTAGGAAGTGTGAAAACATGTATACCTTTTGAGCATGATTCGCTACTCCTTTTGCAATGACTCTACCACTTGATATTTCTGTGATCTCAACTTCATTGGGGGAGAATATGACTTTCTTAGGAGACCCAGTGTGGGTCATCTAGTACACTGACAGAAGGTTGGAGGCGAGACCAGGGACATACATCACATTGCTGAAGTTACCATGATCAAGATCTATCCTTCCTTTTCCTTTACTTTCAGTGAGAGAGTCATCTCCCAGTACAATAGATGGTCCTTTCGGCATATCCAGTGAGGAGAAGGCCTCCTTAGTCAAAACCATGTGTCTTGAACCTCCAGAATATATGATAAAACTAGGTGAGCTTGATGTGCCAGCAACTAGAGCATGAACTCTCTCTCTGTCATCGGAACTTGATCCTCCTTCTCTCTTCTTTCAGCTTTCTGGAAGGGAGATGCCATTCTTCTCCAGGAGATTGGTCAGCATATCAATCTGCTTTTTCATACAAGAGCTTTTAGTGTGATTGCCCTTCGAACAGTATGAGCACTTGTTCATTTCACCTTTGTTTTTCTTCTTCTGGGTATTTTTCTTGGGACCTTGTTGATCCTCTGGAGACTGCTTCTTGTCTCTTCTTTGCTCAGGTGGCTTTTTATATTTATTTTTTCTTTTTGAATCCACCCTTGAATCTCCAGCAATCAAAGCTTGATCTTTGGATGGTTTGATGGTGCCCATCATCACCAGCTTGTCCTGTTCTTGTGTGAGAGATTCCATGAAATCTGTAAGGCTAGGCATCTTCCAGGTTCGAGCTGTGAATTTTGTGGCATAGAAGGTCAAAAAAAAGACTAATTATTTAGGTCCTAGCTTCAATAGGATGGCCAATACGAGCTGATCATTTTTCTTTTCGATACCACACTGCTTCAGCTGCAAAACTAGTGCTTTGAACTTGGAGAAATATAGCTGCAGGGATTCAAAGCTACTGGGACTCAGAGAAATCAGCTCATTTTTGATCTGATGTGCCCTCATCTCATCTGTCTTTCCAAAAAGATCAGAAATCTTCTCCCATACTTGATCCAGAGAATTTAATCCATCGATATGGAAAAGGAGGTCTCGGGAAATACTGAGACATAGGAGGCCATAGGCCTCATCTATCCGATTGTGCCATTTGATCTTCTCTGCAGCAGCATTGGGCTCTACTTCTGTAGCCATAGTCACCCTGTAGAGTAATTTATCTCTCAACAAGATCTCCATCTCTGCTTTCCATTCAAAATAGTTGAAGGGAGTCAAGATAGTTTTCTGTGAATCCATAGCTTTAGAAAATCTGTCCCGGCTGTCAGTAGAAGGATCCCGGTCTTGATGTCGAACCTGCAAAACAATTTTTGAAGGAGAGTAACAACCTACAATGGCTCTAATACCATGTAGAAATTCAGGCCAGCAATAGATTAATTTTACCCACAATAATTATCAATTGATCATGCAAAATTGCTAACAATGGAGACTGAATATGGAGCTGTAACACAAAATTATATTAATTGACTGTACAATATCCAACCCTGTAATAAAATAGGTTTTTGAATATATAGAATACATCAAGAGATCGAATGCATAAGGAGGCATCCAAAACTAGCATAAAGCAAGCTTACTCAAAATAGGCAAATCCCCCATAGGTGTAAAAAGCTGATCCCAAATCTGTCATGGAGCTCATGAATTGGCAAGGGTGCATGGGAAAGATAAAGATTAGTGGAATGGTAGCTCATACATGCTTTTTCATGGAGAAAAGAGTGGAGGATGAAAGGGGCAAAAAACAAGTTCACCTCACCTAGTCTTGCTTTCCTATGTGCCTTAAAACACTGAAAAAGCAGGCAATAAAGCAGAAAAAGTAGAAGGGTGCCTAGGAGGCTAGGAATAAAGCAGATTTGATTCCTAAGGATTTACCAAGTGCTACATGAGTCAAATATGGCAAGTTTGACCTCTATGGATAGGCAATTAGCAACTTGCACATGGTGGGACTCATGAACTAGGCAAATAAGACAAAAATAAATGAATTAATTTCTAAGTGGGTAATACTATGGGTTTGATTATTCTAATAAGAGATTTGAAAAAAAATACTAGTAAATCACTTAAGAGAAAGAGATTTCATGGGATTGATTAAGATTCACAACAAATTATTTCTCCAAGGTGAAAATCATAAGTTAAAAATGATGAACAACCAGTGAAAAATTGAAATATTTAAACTAACGATCCCAACAATGAAATTAATTTATATCGTAGATTCCAACTAGATCAATGGTTAAGATTGAAGCGGGAAATGAAATTTCCGAGATGAACTTCTAAAAAAAAATCATTTTTTATTTCTATAATCTGCAATCAGCATTGCGGGTTGCGGAATTGCGGGATAATATTTCTTACCAAAAATTAGCTTTATTGCTTCCACAATCTAGAATTTGGATTGCAGGTTGCAAAATAACAGAACAACATTTTTGCATTTTATTGTTTTTTGAGTTTTTGAATTTCACAATCTACAATGCGGGTTGCAGAAATGTGGAACTAAAAAATTGAAATTTAATTGTTAAAATATTTTCCCATGTCTGCAATCCATATTGTAAGTTTTGGGTTTTGGAAAGGTAAAAATGGAAAATAAAAGAAATTACAACATCCGCAATCGACATTGCGAGTTGTGAGTTGTGGGTTGCAGGTAAGAAAATTTCAAAACATTAAAAAAAAGACTTCTGCTATCCTCTTTTGTGGATTGCGAAAACATAAATTTGAAAGAAAATAGAATATTTTCTACATTTCACAAACAAAAAAAACAAGGTTTTGAATGAGAATTTTATTATGTTTCAAACATGATAATATAAAAGGGATGAAAGCACCAAGGAATAATACCCCATAGAAAAAGAGTAACAACAAAAATTACCTGAATACTGAAGAAAGGGTTTCCCATTTCATTTGATGAAATGGGATCTATTATGCCAACAACACCCCCCCCCTCCCCCCATGAGAGTCCAAGGAACATAATTTATGGCTCAGTTTACTCTGATAAGGCTCATGTTGGGCCTCCTAGTATGGTATATCATACCACCATTCCCTAAGATAGATTCAAAACTGATCATGCATTCTGAAATGATACCGGTACGATGAGTTACCCCCACAGTACCACCTGTCGAACCTACACCATCAGTGACTGAACCATGACCAACCTTTGCAAAACCAAAAAATGGGGCCATCATTTATCCTAATTTTAAATCCCCCATCAATGGAGCATTAACCAACCCAAGTTGAAATTTCTCTCCATAACTAACATGACCCCTAAGTCCTCATCAAGAGTCACTAAAGAAAACATGAATGGTTCTACCCAACAAACCTTGAAATATCCTATCATACATGATACAACCACCATCAGAGTCACCCATCCATGCACATTATGTGGGAAACAATTCCATGCAACAAACCTATCTCCTACCTTACTAGAACTTAGAAAATTTCTAAACACTAGTTAGTATCATGCATGCCCCTAAATATGAGAATAGGGGCATATCAATGTACTTGAACTCTAAGTCAAAATAATTATGAACCATAAAATTGTGTTCAATTTTTTCTCTGTATGGATAATACACACACCATTTCTCTACCCTACCTAGATTTTGGGATGCATTGGAAATTATTCATCTCACACAATTAAGGGAGGAACCTACACCTCCCCCACCATATAAGGTAGCTTCCATCAATGTGTTTACTATATAAGTAGTTATAAAAATCATGTCTCCAAAATTAACCACCCCTGATACCCCTACATCACCGTAAACACACTGCATTCATATTAGTCATGATATCCAAAATGACAGGTGCACCTATTGTAGGAACCACAACCATATGATTCCTAGGTATAGAATTCCAACCTCTCCTACAACAATGATATCCCTACTAACACCAAGACTCGTACCAATCAGAGGATCATTCCCATGCCAACCATGTGGTGATACTTCTCACTATTCATTTTAGTGCCCCATCTTACGTGTTGAATGATAATGTTTCCTTGAACATATGTGTCTCCAAGACCAATTTCTCCAACTACGTTTCTCCGCATGAAAAACACCACTGGGTAAATTTTTTCCCTTGATAGAATACATGATTTGAATCATATCCCCCTTGGATGGATTACTTACTAGTGGGGATTCATCATCATTTAACGATGAGGCATTATCCTCCAAAGACAATCCTCCTCCTCCATTACCTAACTAGTACTATTGGAGTCACCCATTTACTTCAGGAATGTTAGATCATAATCCACCTTAGTACCATAGTCATATACCTTAGGCATATTTGATTTTCATTCATGCAGTGATTCCATGGTTTAGACATAGGGAAATTGGTCATTTATTGACAGTTGAGGCACTCTTGGTTGATCATTCTGCACATTTGAGGTACTCTAGGTTGATCATTCTAACAAACCAGGAACCCATATTGATTACAGTCAACCACTATGCACCCACATCCCCAAATTTCATGGATTTTGTTTGACTTGAGGCATTGGTGCTTGGTTTAGGTGGTTTTTGGCCTTCATTGGGAAGTTATTTTCCTCCTAGAGACACTCCCACTCACCCATGTTCTTACCCACACCTTTCATACCTCTATTTATGACCCATCATTCCTTTCCCATGTTCACACATGCACTCGTGACCATTTTGGATGATTAGGAAGCTCATTGGTCCACCTAGCGGGGTTTGAGGGTCAAATATTGAGTTAACACTTGTATGCATCCAGATGGCCTCCAAGGCCTCACAATTTTTCCCTATTATACTATATAAATGATCCATACATAGTTACATCTTGGATATTCATAATAATATATGTTATTTACCTCATCTGTGTATGCACTTTTTTCACTCTTTCAACTATTTTGTGTATGCTTTATAAACAATATCAAATTGTGAAATTTTATTTAGCTCATAGATCCATATGTGAATCAATTCTCACATGGTATCAGAGATATTTGTAGCTACAAATCAAATCTGTATTGTTTGAGTTTCTGTTAGAGGGAATCTCAATATAGATTCGAGTGGTTTTCATTGCAGGTACATTCAATAATTTGTCACCAAGAGTGCAAGGAGAAATGGAGTAGATACATGTTTTGTTGACCCCATTCGAATATTTTTAATAGAATTCTGAAATGGTTATTCAACTAAGGTTGAAAGGCCTATACAGGGTGACCATGGGGATAGAGGTCGAACCAAAATCTGCTTTTGATAAATTGAATTTCTTCAATGGGATTGATGAAAAGTTTGGAACAGTTTGTCTCAGCATTTCGAGAGACTTTCTCTTCCATGTAGATAGTATAGATAATACCAATGAAGTATGGCTTAAGTTTGAGGATTTTTTTGGGAATACTGATGAGATGAGAGGTCACCATATTGAAAATGAGCTCATCTCCTTGAGTCCAACTCATTTTGAGACATTCCATGATTTCTTCATGAAGTTCAAATCATTGGTGCTTCAGCTCAAGCAATGTGTCATAGAGAAGAAGAATTAACAAGTCATATTTTCCATACTTTTGAAGCTAGGGAAAGAGTACTTTGTGTTTGTATGCACATTTCACTCTAGAAAGATCACAAATTGAAACTGGAAAATGCCATCACTAGCTAGCTTCATGGAGTCATTAACTCAAGAGAAAGATAATCTAGTTCACATGGGAACCATAAGATACACTAAATAACTAGCTCTTGTTGCATGGGTATTGAAGCCATCCAAAGGAAAGAAGAAAGCTAAGGATTCAAGGAAGCAAGACAAGAAGAACCAAGACAGACCCAAATATTTAGATGGGGGTTTGAATCCTTGTAAGGAAATGGACAAGAAGAAGAAAGAGAAGACCAAATGAACCTACTGCCACAAGTGATGGAATCCAGAGAGTGCATGTATGAATAATACCATAGACATGATGATGCAGCTATTGGATAAGAACAACATCCCATTTCTTGAGGGCACAAGGAAGAAGGATGGAGGTTTAGGCTCATACAACAAAGGGAGGTGCCATGCATTAGTTTTTGGTTCTTCAGACTCTTCTTCCTTCATTATAGATTTGGGAGATTCAAGGAACATCACCTCTATCAAATATTTATGCTCATCCATTTACTTTGACAGTGGCCCAACTGTTCAAATGGATGATGATTCAGAGATGCAAGACAAAGAGATTGGTAGGATCGATCTTGAATATGGGTACTTCAATAATGTTCTTTTTGTACCATATTTGGTAGTGAAACTACTCTCAGTGTTCCAAATGACTCACACTAGTGAATAAAAGAGAGTAACATTTACTCCATACATAGTGTAGATAGCTAGAATCTCTACCAAAAAGGTGGTGGCCTTGGGGTTTGCTGATAATCAAGCAAGAATGTACAAGTTCTCTCATTTTCTTCCCTACTCAAGAGGTAATGTGCTCCTAACTCATGCCAATGATACAAAAAGTTGTTTCATGAGATGTTAAACTATCTAAACTACATATACCTCTATGCATTGAGCAAATAAGGCATGGTGGAAGAGCTTCCTTTTATCATGATCTCCAATGGCCCATGCATTCGATGTGTGGTGGGAAATCATCCAAAGCGAAGCTATGAGAAAGGGAAAACAATGAGAGATACTGAATTTATTGGTTTAATGCATTCATATATTATTTGGCCTATTACTAGAACCTTATATGGAGGATAAAGGTATGTGTTGACCTTCATAGATGATTTCTCAAGGATTTGCTGGGTTTACTTTCTCAAACTCAAATATGAAGTTTTTGAAACTCCCAAAGTTTGGAAAGCCCTGGTTAAGAATCAATGTGGGAACGAGATCAAATTCCTTATGAATGATAATGGAAAATAGTATGTGAACAAGATTTTGTAGCAGCTCTGTGAAGAATGTGGCATCCAAATGCAACATTCGTTCCCCTACACACCACAGCAAAATGGTGTGGCAGAGCACAAGAACAGGTCTCTCAAGGAGATGGAAACCTGTCTGATTAAAGCAAAGGATTTGAATCCTAAGCTATGGGATGAATCCATGAATTTTGTTTCATAAGTCCAAAACATATATCCTAACAAATTAGTGGATGGAAAAAAAACCATATGAGGCTTGGTTTGGTCACAAGCCAAATATTTCTCATTTCATTATTTTTGGCTCAAGGGATTCAGATTGGATTCCTTCAGAGAAGAGAAAGGCCTCGCAGCCTAAAATAAAGGAGTGAATAATGGTTGGATATGTTTAATATGAAAAGTGATACAAGCTCCTTGATCCCTTATCTCAAAATACCTTCATTGAAAAGAGTGTGCAATTGTTAACACTCAAAAATGGTTAACTACCTCATCCACCCCACTACATGGCTCATTTGTCCATTTGCCTACCATATTTCCCTGAAAATCCCACTAAAAAGCCTCCAAAAGGCCTAAAATGCCTCCAAAAGGCCATAAAACCATCTAAAAAGCCTCCAAAAGGCCTAAAATGCCTCCAAAAGGCCAAAAAACCCCTTTTTCCTCCAAAAATATCCAAAATTCCTCTAAAAATAGCAAAAATCCCCAAAAAGGGAAGAAAAATATAAAATAATGAGGAAAAGGAGGAAAAACCCTAAACAAGCTGCCCTAAACCACATGGTTTTCAAAACCATGGGCAAGCACTCCACCACTAAAAAAACTATAAATAAGTGGTGGAGTCCCCTCATTTCACATCCACGGTCATAAGCATCCTGCCTCTGCCGAAATTATTCTCGAAACCCTAGCTTACCATCAAGCTATTTTCACCATTGAGAACACCTTTTGGCCCATTTCCACCACCGGAGAAGGAAAAGAAGCAGCTTGGAGCTCGAAGCCACCGACATCGGACCAGCGCAACGGACTCCATCAACCTCCTCATTGGAGGTAATATCAATAAAAATCACCATTATACATTTCTTTACTATTTTGCTTATTGTTCTTTACTTTTACTGCTTTAGCTTAGTTTTTATTTCAGTTTCTTTTTGTTTACATTATTGAACTGCTACTAAGGATTCCAGATTCCTTAGTAGGTGCTCATCAGCACAAGCTAGGGTGAAAACCCTAGCTACAGCAATTTGAAGAAGAACTCATGCTAGAGCTCGAACTAGCACCAGGGGAATGCTCACATTGTCCACACCAAGATGATGTAAGTGATGAATCTCTTTCTGATATTTATGACGCTGGTATTGCTGAATATGATTATGAATATAATGGCTTGCTCATTTGGCCCAAATAGGCTGAGAAAACCATTGAAGCAACTGGGGATTTGGTTGGAAATCCATTAGATCCTAGACAGACTAGATCACAATTTCACACTACTTTCTTTGCAAGTGAAGTGCTTATTTCTGAGCAATGCTTTCTGTTGGTTGTATTTGATCCTCAATCATATCAGGAAGCATCAATTGACCCAATATGGAAAAAATCCATGCAAGAAGAGTTCAACTCATTATAGGAAAATGAGAATTGGGAATCGGTTCCCTTGCCCTCCAAGAGGAATTTAGTGCAATGAAAATGGGTCTATAGGACCAAAGTTTTTGCTGATGGGTCTGATATAAAGTATAATTCTAGTTTTTGTTCCAAAGGCTTCTTTCAATTCCAAGGAGTGGAATATACAGAGACATATGAACCGGTTGCAAAGATGGAATCTATGTTAGAATAATCAACCCATAGTTACCCATATGTGACAATAATTAATCATTTTTGTCTTATTCCTAGATTCCTAGATTCATCTCTATGCTAGTTGGATTCCACATGCACCTAGAAGTCAATACTTGATAAAATAGGTCATGGAATTTGGAATCACCCTGGAAACATTTTTAGCATGACTACTTTTATTCCCAGTTCCTAAAAGTGCAATTCTGCTTTTTCTGAAAACTACCTTGCTTTACAGCAGTTTTAAGGCAAAAAGGAAAAGCTAGTCAAGGAGTAATTTCCTTGTTTTTTACGACATCATCCTCCTTCCTTTTATCCAAAAAAAAAGCATGGATCTGATCTCTTTCCATGACTTATTATCTTGTCTATCTTATTCATCCAATTCGTGAGCATCTTCATAGATTTGGAAAGTCTTTCTTGCACCTATGGGGGATTTGACTAGTTTTAGTAAGCTTGTTTTTTGAGAAATTTGAATAGAAACTGTTACCACCTAAGTTGTACTTAGTGGTTTTTATCAAGTGATCTTGGTGAACCGGTTAAAGATTATTTGTTCAGACTTCAAAAGACCTTCGGAAGTGCTTCTTAGAAGTTCTTGTTGTACTATATCACATGTTCATACCCCGTTGGGGGAGTTGTAATAAATGTTCTAGCATGATAGTGTCTATAAAAGACTCGGTCTCATAGAATTTATTTCTCAATCCGATCAGCCCAGGATATTTTTCCCCTTGGTTATTATTGGTTGTTGAATAAATGACTTATAATTTCTGAGTTTTTCACTCAATACCTCCAAAGTTGGGGTGGTTGGCTTGGCATTTAGGCCTTTTGAGGTTATTAGAGTCTATGTGTCAATGTATAAACATGCTAGGCATTATGGTTGAGTCATATGAACATGTCTAAATCCCCTTATTTTTTTTTTAATTTTTTTTATCTTTTTAATTTTTTCAGTGTTTTTTATTAAAATTTAATTTTTCCAAAACTTAGGCAATTTTTTATTAGTTTAATTGGAATAATTGGTTTTGTAATAAAAGTGGGCTCAATAATCAGTTTTAGTCATGTAGGTGCTCATTTTCAAGCTAAGAGCACCTAGTAAACCTATAGACCTACTATTTCCAAGTTTTGAGTGATTTTCCATCACTCAAGTCAGAAAGCCCCAAAAAATCAAATATTGATCATTTAATTGATGAATTAATTAAATAATGGAGAAAAACCCAAATCCTAAATCATTGGGATTTGCTCCGATTTGACTGAAATCAATTTCATCGGCTTGGGATTGATTGGATTTGACAAGTCCTTGACTAAAGGAGGTGATCTGGGTAGATCTAGGAGTGCATCACAGCATGCAATCTTGGGAATTTCTCCCTCCCTCTCTCCTCCACACATGTGGGTTCATCTGGATGATTTTTGGTGGATGCTTCAGTCAACAAGTTGAGGTATCAGTCAAATCAGCTCTTCAATTGATAGTTGCACTCAGTGAGACTCAAATCAGGCTCAGTTAGACATAGAATAGGCCCAGATTCACTCCACATGTAGTTCCAATTGTCTATCTCCTTGGGATTTGTGCCCCCTCTGGGCTAGGGTTTCAATTTTTTGTATAAATAAAGAATGGTTTCCTCCTTTCCGAGTTAGCTAGAGTTGGATTTAGGAGCTATTGTTGTTGTAATACTATGTAATATCTTTTGATATTGGAATAAAGTGAATCTTTGGAGGCCAAAATGGTGTAATGCTCTTATGTGTGTGGAATTAACATTGTCTTGTAGCTTTTGTTGTTACCAGTGCCTTTCTCTCAATTTCTGCATCTAAATCTTATATGGCTTGAAGGATCCAGCTGAATCAATAGGAGTATAGTTGGGAAAGTAAGATTACTTGTTTTTCAATATCTCATAGCATATATGTTTGAAGATTCAGATTATACATCTTTAAATAAGTTTATTTGCATGTAGTCCCTCTCTTTTTTGATATATCTCTATCCAAATCTCATAAGGTTTTTATGTAGGATTGTTTGTTAGTTTTTAGGTAGAAAGGTTGGATGAACTGTGGATCTAGCTTGACTCCACTGGGAATTTGACTGTTTTGTGAAGGCATTGTCCCTCGGCATTCCACTAACTAGTCTCTTTTGCATATGCATTCCGGCAACAAGCGCTCTTCTTTTCCTCTTCCTCCTTCAATCTTTTTAAAATCAGTCCGGTTACTTGTTTTGAAGCTTTAAAATTGTTTAGATATATCAATTTAAGAATTCATTTTACATATATATTTCTTTCTTAAATCTCATAAACTAGATCTAGTTCCTAAAGAATTTTTATAAGCATTCTAGATCTAGTTTTAGGGAAAATTGTCATTTTTCAAGGATGTGAAAGTAGATCCAAATCTTGTTGAATGCATGCTTGTTTCCTTAAAATATAAAAATTTATATTAATCAATTTAAGTGCTTCATATTTTCTTCCCCAAAATCAGGCCAAGATCCCAATGAAAGATTGCTTTCCTTGGTTCTTTTTCCGCTTCTTTAAAAACTAGTTTTAACTTAGAATTTTTGGTAAAAAGTGTGTTCATCCAAAAGTACTTTCAAAGTAATTTTGGGCATGTTTAAATATGATAATATTTCTATTTTTTATCAGGTATAACAGAAAATAGGAGGATTTTCTTTCCGGAAATCATTTTTGGACCATTCGAAACCCCTAGGGGGTCTCCGTCTTCCCAAAATTTCAAAATTTCACAATTTGTAAACCTTTGGTATCATTCCATATAAGGGCCAAGTGGATTAACTTGATTTTTCTGATATTTCAGTTTCTACTAATAAAAAATAAAAATCTCTTCGAACAACATCTTTCGAACCTATTCACCATCCCCCCTGGGGGGATTCACGTCCGTGTCATTTTTACATTTTTTCATCTTTTTTCAATATAGTGTTATTATAATATAAAGGTTTAGTATACTTTGAATTATAATCATTGTTATATTCCATATATGATTGTTTCAAAGTAATTTTAATACTTACCCCATGTGCATCCTTTTCAACCGAAAGGTGAAGAAAGGATCTTGGTAGTCTAATTAGAAAATTGTTGTTTGATTATTTGTTTATGCTTCATATGCTATCATTAATTTTTTTAATAATCATAATAAAATCAACCCCTCCTTTATTCCCCAATTGAGGTCCACTTGGACTGAAAGAGTTTCCTGGAGGGTTTTCTTTTTAATAAGAACACCTCTCTTAAAATTTACTAAAAATGACAAGACTCCGGTGTGTATGCTCTGCACTTGGTTGCAATTCGTCCAATCAATTAAGATACATAAAAATAAATTGAGTGACTAGATTAATTAGTCTTCACCTCCCAAATTGACAAACCATCAGGTGAAAATCCAACGCCTCGAACAAACTGGTAAGCGATGGCAAAATACCCAAAGGAGTGGGAACAACTGGAAAGTGACCTCGAGGTGCCGATCTCTGTTACACCCTGATGGGTGTGTTATGAACAATAGTCTCTGAGAATATATTCTATCCCACAAACACCTTGCGGGTAGCCATGAAAGTTCACTTTTGGACATACTCCAAGTACCCCTCGGGTATATCTGGAGTCCCCTTTTCACCTAATTTAATTCATTCACATTCCACATTAATTTAAAATATACAAAGAGACATTTCGAAAACATTATTTCAAGCGCATGCAAGCACATTATTTTCTCTGTTGACTCCATTTAAGGAACTGGTGATTTATTTGATCATTTCTTTCAATTATATATATATATATATTGAGTGTCATTGCTATGCTTATCCGCTTTAAATATTGCATCTTGTTATCTTTTGTTTCGACTGGTTAATTTCAAAACTCCTAAACAATTTAATCAATATAACACCATCACACTAAGTAATTAGCCTTAGTAATTTAATAGGGTATACCGCCCTTGGCTTCGTTAGGAGTTATCCTGAACGGAGGAGTCAAGAACAAGGTGACAACCTTGACTCAAGACTTGCCCCAAAGGACACACCGAGTGGCTTGCAGATTTCTGCCACGTAACCCAGGTGTGTGAAAGGAAGCAATAGAAACCTTGTGCTTTTGAATCTATGATGTAATTATATATTTTACCAGCCTATTAATTCATATGTTTGGCTTATGTACACTTATTCAATACATGATTAATTTATGCTCCAATTTTAGTCTCCTTTTGTGTGAATTTTGCATGTTTGATTAGCAATTTTGCGAGTGTAATTGATCTATCACTTACGTTCAATTTCCACATGGTATTAGAGCCTTTGTAGATCAATTTCTCTCCTTCCAAATTTTTATTTCAGGTTTGACATCACTGACTGGGAGCGCATTCTGCTGACTAGAGGGAATAGGAGCTGAGATATGGACCAATCTCAAAGGATCATCTTGAATCCATTCAATTTATTTGATTGGAAAGTTGAGATGGAGTTATTGTTGAGAGAGAAAGGTCTCTACAAGGTTACCATGGCTACTGAGACAGATCCCAATTAAGCTGCAAAGAAAATTAAATGGCACAATAGGAGGGATGAGGCCTATGGTCTTTTGTGTTTGAGCATTTCAAGAGACCTCCTCTTTCATCTCGATTCATTGAAATCACCTAATGATTTTTGGGAGGATCTTTTAGATATTTTTGGAAAGAAATATGAGATGAGAGGACATCAAATCGAGAATGAATTGATCTCCTTGAGTTTGAGTAGCTTCGAATCATTGCAACTCTACTTTTCCAAGTTTAAGGTCCTTATTTTGTAGCTAAAACAATGTGGGATTGAAAAGAAGGAAGAACAACTAGTCTTGGCCATTCTCTCAAAGCTTGGTCCTAACTATTCATTTTTTTTTTGACCTTCTATGCCACCAAATTGACAGCTTGAATTTGGAATATGCCTAATCTTGTTGAGTTCATGGAATACCTCACTCAGGAGCAAGATAAATTGGTAATGATGGGCACCATCAAACCTTCCAAATGCCAAGCTTTGGCTGCTGGAGATTCAAAGGTGGATTAAAAAATCAAGAAAAAGATAAAAATCCACTTGAGAAAAAGAGAGAAAATTCAAAGTCTCAAGAGGAGCCCTCATGCTCAAAGAAGAACTTCTAGAAGAATAAGAACAAAGGAGAAATGAGCAAGTGTGCATACTGCAGTAAGGGCTATCATCCTAAGTGCTCTTGTATGAAAAAAAAATGGACATGTTGAACCAACTCCTAGAGAATAATAACATCTCCCTTCCTGATTGCTCAAAAAAGAGGGAAGGAGGATCAAATTCAAAACACAAGGAGAGAGTGCATGCTTTGGTTTCTGGCACCTCAAGCTCACCTAGCTTCATCATTGATTTTGGAGCTTCCAGACATATGGTTTCGACAATGGATATTTTTTCCTCTCTTGACATGTCAAAAGGTCCACCAATAGTTTTGGGAGATAACTCTTTGACTGAAGTTATGGGGAAGAGTAGGATTGATCTTGACCATGCTAATTTTAATAATGTGTTGCATGTTCCAGGTCTTGCCTCTAATATCTTGTCAGTGTATCAGAAGACTCACACTGTGTCTCCAATTAAAGTCATATTCTCCCCCAATTAAGTTGAAATAATAGATATTTCCAATGGTAAAGTCATAGCAAAAGTTGTTGTTGATCACACTTCAAAGGTATATAAGTTTTCCCATTTTCTACCCTACTCAAACCCCTCTGCTCTTCTTACTCATGATAATGAAGCAAGCAATATTTGGCAATCTTAACTACAATTATATTTTTAATTTAAGTGACAAATATATGGTCATAGGGTTACCAAAGATGAAGTTTTCTAAGGGAGTCTGTCAAGGTTGTATCCTAGGAAAACCCCCAGAGCACAAGTATGAGAGAGCTAGTCATGCAAAAACCTCTGCACCTCTTGAGTTAATCCATAGTGACATTGATGATCCATTCCCACATATTTCCATGATTCAATATAAATATGCACTCACCTTCATAGATGATTTTTCCAGGTATTCTTGGGTTTACTTCCTAAAGCATAAGTTTGAAATTTTTTACCTCTTCAAAGTCCTTAGAGCCTTGGTTGAGAACTAGTCTGGGAGGAAACTCAAGATTCTCATATCTAAAAATGGTGGAGAGT